>CM044007.1:23378180-23585680 GCA_024085815.1 Flaveria linearis | reverse complement strand
TTCATAGATGTAGTTGGTTGATGGTTGCGGCAAGGGAGAAGCTTTTAAGGGGCCCACGGGTGGGGGGCCCGACCCTTCATTTTTTTAGCTCAGTACTTAGTGGTAATTTATACGTATTTGATCCAAAGAATTTATTCGTATTGAGTCCGGCCCCTCCTGACAGGGATCCCGTGACTTTCACCACCTATACATTGCTTCAAGCTCCGCCACTGGATTGCGGTGTAAGCAATGACGAGGGTTGCAGATCGTCGGTGATGATTGAGTGAACAGAGAAAAGGATGAACTCTTTCTAATGTTTAACTCGTGCCTCGTGGTGTAATGCTTTTTGATTCGTGAAATAATTTGAGAACAGATTTAGGAACTGAAGGGAGCAAAATAAACATAAATCTCAGATTTTCATGGAGGGAAAGATAATAATATTCAAGATGTGATGAACTTTTCATAGAGATTTGAAAGGGAATAATAAAAATTACTGTAAAGATGTCGGTGACCAACTCTCTTGAAAATTGGAAAATTAATTGTTTAAAAATATTGAGAAAAATTTGTCTCGATCAGTTCATTTACTTCTAATAATATTTTTTAATCAATAAATTCTCACATAAGTGTTTGAATGATTTCTAACATGTCGTTAAGATTTTATTAAAAATAATAAAAGTTATTAGAATCAAATCTCATCTGTAATTAAAAAAAAACAAAAGAGTTCAGATTAATATTATTAAAACACTCCATTAAGGTGCTAGATGTACGAGGAAGAACATCCGGAATTAAAAATAGAAATTACACCAAGTTTCCCGCTTCATATTTTTCAAACTTACTTGATATTTTATCCACAAATAGGACGTTAATTTGCTTTTCTATCTTTTCTGAAATTTGCTATTGAAATGAAGACCACATTGTTTCTGTTTTTCATATGCACCAAACAGAAGTAAGAACAATAGCATGTAACATATGATCGGGTCGGTTTATACAAACAACAAATTCTTCTAAAATCAATAACTAATTAATACGGAATCTAATTGTCAATTTATCATAACACAAATACTTTAAGTAAATATAAATGCATAATAAGTTCTTTCAAATTATTCAATTAATTAATTTGAATTTAACCAAAGATTACAATTCGACAGATACAATCAAATGGCTTAGAAAGCTTTTCTCTCTTATACAAGTATGAAGACTTTTATGCTAAACAATAAGAATAAACTATTTTATGTTCAGATTCTACAGTCAAACATGTAATCTGTGTGTTGGAGTTAGCAGCTTCTGTACTATGTTGTCAGCAAAAGGTGAGACATAACTGAAGTCGGCACATACATAGTTGTTCTCAGTAGCATTCAATCAGCAGATCATGGAGTTAGCTGCTGATCGGCAGTTAATCTGCATATGTTGATAAGCAGTCTTTTAGCATATGTAGTTTAACAGTTGCCTAGCATGTACTGATCGGTAGTCATTCAGCACATACACTTTGTTAGTTGATACAACACTTGGCCTGATTCGACAGTTGAAGGCCAACGCTGAAATCAAGAGTTTTTGGTAGTTTCATCATTCATGATTCAATGAATTCTCCTAGGATGATGCTATCAAAAATCTGTCTTTATCCTTCAAGGATCCTAATCAGAAGATGCTCGTACATATATCATCTTATATCTTTTCAGGGGTTATCTAGAGGTAGATTCACTAGGTGCTTCATGTTGTGCCTAAAGAGTCTAAACAAGTCATACTCTTTGACTTCATTTTTGTTAGCACCAGCATATGTTAGGCTGAAGGTGTTGGTTAAGGAATTATAACTCCAGTGAGTGATAGGAGCATGAATGCTTAGTGGAGTTACATGTAGAGCTTCTTTTTCTTCCCTTTGCTCAACCTTATTATCAAACTTGATCTTTAAGATAGCAGCCATGGACTTGTACTTGTCTCGCATGTCTTCATTTTCGAAGATCAGCTTATGCATTGACTTCAAATCTTCTAGGCTGAGTTTCAGAATATCCAGTTCAGTTAGAAGGAAAGATTTTTTCTTATTCTTCCTTTCAATTGAGAACCTCTCAAGTTTAAATCATAGTCCCACTTAATGATTTTATCATTGTTCTCTGAGTCTTCTTTTTCCTCAAATTCTAAGAATTCTTCTTCTTCTTCATCTAGATGCTCCAGCCCATGTTTAATTCTGTCAGCAATATCAGTGATCATCATTTCATCTGCTGACTCTTTAGATTTGCTCTGGGTAGGGGTTTTAGTTGGTTCAGGAGCTTGTTAGACTTATGGAGTACCAAGCTCAGTGGTTTAAGCAGATGATGAAGTATAAGGAGATGAGATTGGTTGGCTGCTGGGTTCGGCAGATGAAATGGATTCTACAACTTCACACTCTGCTTTATTCTTTCTTTGTTCTAAAGCCTGCCTTGATCTTTCTAAATGAGAGTTGTATATCCTTATTAAAACCTTTTCCACCTTCCTTGCCCTATAATCACTGCTTGGGTTCCCTAGTCTCAGCCAGGTTAAGCCAGCTATCTTAAATCGATTGAAGCAAACTACTTGGTTTCTTGAGTAAGCTACTCTTCCAGCTGATGATCTGGTTATGAAGTAGGTGTTTTTCTTCTAATCATATTCCCACTCCACTATAGGATCTTGTGATGATAGTGGAGTTTTAGGGACTTCTTCACTAGCATCTAACTTGACTAAGGTGAGTACATTTTGCATCAGCATCTTGGACTTGTTATTCTTACATCCAAAAATACTAAAGAACTCAGCAATTTTCTCTAAAATGTCAAGGGGTAGATCAAGTACCTCATTCTCATGGTCATAGTAAATGATCTTTCCATTTGCCCTTTTGACAATAAATTTCTTCATCTTAACAAGATACCAAGCTACCAACACTTTAGTTCCTTAGAGTATCTTCTCCTCTACTTTTGGATCAACAATCCTTGACTTTTACTTTTTTTGAGCTTTTGTCTTCTTTTGCAAGGATTGAAGAGATGGGCTTCTCATAATCAGAGATAGTTGATGAAGAGTTAGGGGTTGTTAGAGACCTAGTCCGCAGATAGGAAGACTTCTGAGTAACTTTCTTTGACTTGGCACGTGATCTCTCCCATTGCTCCCTGGCTTTTTCAAGTTTTGGAAGCTCAATAGCAGCAATTTTCTTCTTGATTACTCTGATATTTAGGTCAAGACTTGACATACTCATTGGTCCTACTTGTCTACCAAAGAAACCGTAGTATCTAAAGAATTGCTTCATTCGTTAATTATCCCTGAACTCTTGATTAACCTTTTCCTTTCTTTTTCTCTGATTCATCCTATTTTCTTCTAGCTGACTCAGTTGATTTCTCTATTTTATCATGAGTTGCAGCTATTAGCTTAGACTTGATCTAAGAGTGCTCCACTTCATGATCTCATCAAATTTGTATCCTTTCAACTCAAGTTGAGCTGCTATGAGATATGTTTCTTCGTTTTTATTTTCTTCTTCACAGATAATATCATAGGATTTTGTTCGGCAGTTGTAGCTATTAAAGCCTGTTGAGTAGCTGACTTTTGAGAGCTTTCGGTAGATGGTATGGATGACTTAGACACTCTCTTTTTAGTGCCTGATTTCCTTTAATTCCAGTAAACCCTCAGATAACAACTTTGGCCTTTGGTTTAGGACGAGCTTTTGAGATTGTTCTACTGGGTTCACAACCACGGTTGAATTCTCTAAATGCAGTTCTTGCAGCTCTTGAATTCTTTGCACTCTTGATTCGTGCTATGATATTCTTTTTCACTTGGGATTCTTGAGATCTCCCTACATTCAGAACTATAACATCTTTTTCAGCCTTTAGTAGGAACAACTCCACCTTTTTGATCATTAGAAATCTGGCCTTTGATTTCTATGACTTAATCTCCATCTCCTTTTTAGCAGTCATAGGTCTCATACCTTTGTTAGAGGTAGACACTTCAGTAAGTCTGACTGCCGAAGGTTTTATTGTAAGGCGTGTGAACAAATAGGATCTTACTCATTAGTTACTCTTAAAGACCACTATATTAGGTTTTAAAACAAATACCAGAGCTTAAAACTTAAACATTATGGAAGCGTAATGCTTAAAACTTTTTAATATGAAAAGTAAATGCGTAAAACACATGCTAAAACCAAAGTTTAAATGTAAAGAATAGTTCATGTAGTTGAAGGTGTTTTTATGCCATGTGACCAATGTTGTGACCCTAATAGACCCGTGATTAGCGACCTAAGAAAGACATACTAAAGTGTGAACATGGGGCTGATAAATTCATGAGGTTGAAAATAAACAAAAACATTAAGTTGTAATAACATAAGTAAATATAGTGACATAGATAACTAATATATAGCATAGGCATAAACCATCACAACTTACGAAGTCACGAACCAATGTGTTAGCTATTTAGGACAATGTTGCACCCGCTTAACCCCAACTCATATGGGTAGGGCTTGCCAAGCCTAGTAGTATTAACCAATATTTCCCGATAATTAACCTTAATTAATGTTTTGAAAGAGTACGGACGTTTTAATGGTAAACTACACTATGTATCATGCGATACACATGTTATGAAGTAAAGTGTTTAAATATGTTTTCTCCCCTAAAAGGAGGAGAAAGAAGTGAGGTAGTGAAATCATATTAGGTGTATGCAAGAACAAGGTAAATAAGTCCTAGACTGGAAGAGAACCCTTCACGGGTTACATAAAATATGCGAGTACAAAAGTACACGCACGACGGGTTAGTTCATAAAACCCTAAGTGTCCAATCAATCCCGTTGATTCATGCACTTTAAAAAAGTTGACCAAGTTTAACCTAGTTGATCTCTTTGACGCTTTGGTTACATGTTAAGTGAAATCATACTTGTTTAGTATCAAGAAACCAACCATTTATGAGTTTAATCCAATATATTCACATATCTCACATAATAAAGTCTAAACTCAATCAAGTTTTCCATACTAGCTAAACCTACCATACAACATATACAAACCCATAATAATAACCAACCTGAACATTCAATCATAAATCACCAAATATTTTAGATTTTCCCATCACGTAACTACCTATGTTACTATCATACAACAAAGATACATATTGGGTTTAGACCACTCATCACATGCCATGTGAAGTAAACTTTCTACCTCACATCCCAAACCCTGAGAATCCTACTACGTAAGGGCCTCAAATCCATATGCGTGTATGATATTCACCATGATATCATAGTATTCAAAGTATAAGATAAACCAACAAGATTTTCCTGTTTTGCCATATTGGTTAAACACATGGATATCCACAACGAGGTTTAATCATGTATACCTAGTTACCAACATTTTTATAGTTAATACCACACCATATTGTCATCTAGTATACATGTACACTCAAACATCCAACTTCCAAATTCATCATATTAAAATTTCCAACAACATGATCTAACTTATACATCCAACACATTTAGCATTAAAAACACGTATCATCATTATCAATCATCATTCTAGCATGATACTATCATTCCATGCATGTTCAAACCATTAAATTTTGTAATTAAAATTACAATGTTTCCTCATTAGGAGGATGTGATCTAATAATCCACAACTAATTAAAGTATCTAATAATTCATCAATTATATGATTAATCTAATCTATATTCATCATTATAACATAACAAACATCAGTAAATACCAAATTCTAAAGTTTTTGGAAACTGAAGTTTTCACTTTGGGTAAGTTATGAACTACATATTCAATCCATGATTTTCTTGCACAATTTATGTAAACTATCAACAATAGCTTTAATTTAACCCAATGACAACATTTAACTTCATCAATTACAAGTATTGGATTGAATGCATGAACTAGGGTTTTCAATAACTAAATTTTTTGAAAAAGATGGAATATAGGTGATAATCTTTATCTAATACATCTAGTTGATCACTAACAAGTCTCCCTAACATGTTGTATTGATTAAATCTAGCAAGAATTAAGTGAGTGTGTATGTGTGTTCTAGGGCCAAAAGTCATGAGGGAATGGGGGTTCTCGGCCGATTTTAGGGGTTATGGAGGGATTAGGGTTTTATTTTTGCTTATATATTTTTCAAATCATTCACAGAAAACCTTTAAAATTTTTAATTTATAGAATGTACACTTGAATATTTATATATCAATTTCCCTTCTAACTATTAGCTTAAACATAATAAGATATAATCCTCATAACAACACGCTAATTCAAAGATCATAAAAATAACATGTAACGCGTTGATTTTACATAATAATATCACATAATTATTAATTCGGTTAATACTGATTAAATCAATATTAATATTAGTTATTTATTAGGTTACCAACGTTCAAAGACATGTTGTGTGTGACAACATGACGTGTATGCAATACTCGATAGAAATAACTGAGTTTTTTTAATGGAGTTAACCTAAAAATTACCAGATTTCATGCTAAAAGCCTCATTTGTTTAATAGTCAATGCTAATCACCAGTGTCCCTCTAGACTACTTGTTCAACCTAATATTCTCATGCTAAAATGGAAGAACCTATCCATGGATTTCATCATGAAATTTCCACGTACTTCCTGTGGTCATAATGGGATTTGGGTCATCGTTGATTGAGACTAAATCAACACATTTCATAGCAATTCGTGACATAATCGAGTCGAGAGATTGGCTCGTATCTAGATCAAAGAAATAGTTAGTCATCATGGTGTGCCTCTAAACATCATATCTTATCATGACGATTGATTTATCTCTCATTTCTTGCAATATGTTCAATTATCTTTGAGAACCCAACTCAATCTCAGCACTACTTATCATTCTCAAATCGACGGTCAAACTAGAAGAATGATATAGACCCTCGACGATATGCTTCGAGCTTATGTCATTGATTTCAGTGGCTCTTGGTATTGTCATTTACCGTTGATTGAATTCTCCTACAATAGCAATTATCATATCAGCATCAAGATGCAACTGTTTGAGGCCTTGTATTGTTGTAAGTGCATATCTCCCATATGTTGTTTCCAGATTGGCGAAACACAAATCATGGGTCCTGAACTGATTCAAGAATCTGCCGACAAAATTCATAAGATTAGCGATAACTTTCTTGCTGCGAGAGATTATCAAAAGTATTATGCTGATATTGGACGAAAACACATGGAATACAATGTCGGTGATATCGTACTTCTTAAGGTATCGCCATAAGATAAAGTGATTCGCTTTGGAATAAAAGAGAAGCTAGCACCTTGTTATATGCTTCAAATTGTTTGAGCGTATGGGAAAGTGGCTTACAAGCTTGATCTGCACTAGGAACCTATCAATGTAAATCCAACATTTTATGTGTCCAATATGAAGAAACACCTTGTCGATGAAAATATCCACATCTTTCTCGACGAAGTGCAAATTGATGATCCATACACTTCGTCGAGAAATCTTTGGAAATCATAGATTGAGATGTCAAACAACTCAAGCGTAGCCGAATACTAATAGTCAAAGTTTGTTGGGAGTCTAAATGTGGCGTAGAGTTAATTGGGGAACGTGAAGACCAAATGAATTCCAAGTATTTTCATCTTTTTACATCAGCATCCTCATGATCAAAATTTGAGATGAAATTTTCTAAAATAGGGAAGACTGTAACATATGATTCGATTCATATTATAAACCCAACCCGTTTAGGTCAATTACGTAAATGGAATGCATTATTTAGTCATTTTTTTTATTTTTGTGTTTCAAATACAATACATATGTCATTTATTCAATTTATAATAACTTTATATTTCATAAAATATTTTTTATAAATTTATAAGGTTTTATTAGATATTACTATATTTTAAACATTTAATTAAGATAAATAATCAAACCACAAAGTTTAAAATAACAACATTACAAACACAAGGACCGATTTTAACCAAATTAAACCGTTCTGGCCCCTCCGGCAACTATCAATACCCCAATATCCACCAACTTTAACCAAATTAAACCGTTCCAACCTAGACGCGACTAGGATTCGGACCCGTAACCGCCATAATTTCGTGTTAAGCATTCATTTCAATGTACCCACTCGAAACCAAATTCCCATATTCAAAACCCAAATCGGTATCGATCTTTATCACGTGTAATTGACAAAATGAAACAACTAGAAACATATACCCAATAATTCCAAATTGAAATTTATAATTAACTTTAGTTGAAATAGCAGATTAACCATCGAATCAAATCATCAATGTTGAAACCATCCGAATCAAACTTAGAGCTGTTCCACCTGAAATAAACAAATTGGCACTATATAATTGAGGGGAAACATTACACTCCATTCCTTTAATCTATTCAAACATCCAATTTGATCAACTAAAACACACACACACGCACACATTGACTACAATCGCCGTCATTATCGAGATCTACAACCGAGGTGTTCACCATCTTCTGGGTATCTAAAACCATAATTGATAGAGGGTTTACATTCATCATCATCCTCAGAAGCTTCACGCGGCTTGGATTTGATTAATTCATCATCGTCATCACCATCACAAATTTAGCTTCATCACAGCCATGATATTCTTTTCCTATTTCTCATCAACTAGGCGTCGAATCAAGTAATCAACTACAACATCCCACTCATAATATATTGCTTAAGAAAAGCCACAAGCTTGATTTGATTAACCTATTTGAATTGGTAATCAATTTGGGCGATTTGATTTCAGGGTTAATATGGATTTGGGTATTTCTTTAATTAATGCTTTTAGATATTGTTTATCAAACTTAAAAAAGAATTAGGATCTTGGCCCACAAGTTAACACACAACAATATAGGTGAGAGACTCGGTTTCCACCCGGGTACACGCATATTATTTTGAAACCTCATTTTTCAACCAATTAAAATTTCCGAAAATAGTGATATATTTATATATTAATACAAAAATTATTTGCCTAAATAATATAGATCTAGAAATCATTATTTAACTTTGAAAATTATAAATAATTTAATTTCATATTTTTTATTTTTTTAAAAATTGTAAATCTTATTATAAAATATTATAAATTTTATTTATAAGTTTTAAAATTTATTAAAATTACTCTAAGTTATAAAAACATTATTTGAAACTATTTATTTCACCATGATTTATTAAAATAGAATTCATTTAAAGAATAAAATTAAAAAGATTAATTATTTTGATCAAATTTATTAAATAATTAATTATTAATTAATTTTACTTTTAACATTCAAACCTTATTTATTCAAACAATGTAAATTAAATAGTTCAACTATTTTATTCAACTTATTATTCATTAGGGTTATTGAATTTAATAATTCCAACTTTTATTTATTAGTCGAGATAATCTCAACTCAAGAAATATTTATAGACACTTTCAACTTTTAGTTTATTTTTCTACAATGATCACTTACTAACTGAGAGTGAACCACATTAGTTTTTTTGATAAAATAAGACAAATTTCGAGCCATTTTTCAACTCAACGCCTACCCATGCTCTACCAGGTTTGTTTTTAGTGTCTTGCCTATATTATCATCTGCGACCTCCAATGAGTCAAGTGGTTTAGATTAGGAGGTGGAAAGTGACAAGCTTTAGGGTGTAGCAATTTTATATTGATGGACTTGGCGATTGATTTCAACTTTCTACTTAGTGTTTTTGCCATATAAGTAGTCCACGTTGTCACACCCCAACCTTAACGGCGGAATCGTCGAGATGTGAGGGTTAAGATTGTTCACAACCACATAACGCTAACCTTAAATGTAAATTTTATTATCATAAGTTTCAAATGCAATTACAACCATAAGTCTTGACATGAAATAAGTCAATACATAAACAAAAGTATTCCAAAGCTAGATCATATCAAAACATGATGATAAAGGAAAAGAAATCGAGTTAAGAATTTAAATGCTCCAAGCTTGGAATCAAAATCAACCTAAAGCGATCGGGTCTCCTTTCAAGTTCAGAGATCATGCTTTGGCTTGATAGGTAGAAACACTAACATTGTTTCACCCTTCAAGTTACTACATGCTTCTCGTCACTTGATTACAACCTTGGTAAGTTGAAGATCAAGAAATGAGAATAGTCATCAAGGTGTGGTTTTCACTCCTAACTTGATGGTGTATTCCTAAGGTATGACCCCTAACTTACCAAATCAAAAGTTCGATCCCAACTCATTGTTGAGAATTCACAGAAATAAGACGATGTAAATCACCATTAAGGTAAGGGAAATCACTCCTATCTTAACGGTAAAGTTTTACAAAAACAAAATGTAACAGAATGAACTTCTTCATCAAAATCCAGAATTCACTCCTACTTTGATGAGGTCGTTTCATTTGAGAAAATACAGTCCATGAAGATGAAATTATCATCAAGGTATGGAATTCACGCCTATCTTGATGATTGAGTTTCATTATTACAAGAAAACAATCGAGGTTTGACATTTGTCACCAAAGTACAGGTTTCAGTCCTACTTTGGTGAGTTCATGTCATTTGTGAAATGCAAGTCCCTATGAGGATAATTGAAATCAGTCCTCAAGATAAGGAAATGACCCCGATGCATAGGATGAAATTTCATAAAACACACAATTGGAAACCATTTATCAAAACGTATGAAGAATCATCATCAAAGTAAGGGAATCACCCCTGTTTTGGTGAGATAGAATTATTTAGAAGATACGAGTGTTCTTAGTCGTAAGTTGACTTGCAACTCTTGCATCTCCCACGGTGCAAACGGTATGAAGTTCAACTTAACAACGAAAAAAAGAGAATATCAATTAGAAATTCAGGAAACTTCAAGTGACATCAATGTAACAAAAGAGAAAATCATGCTTTCAAACTTAAGATCAAAGTTTGAGATAACGAAAATTGTTGTGGTGTTCAAATCTTGGATGGTTAAGTCAGGAAGACGAAATCAAGGGCAGGAATTATTCAACACCACAATGAGATGTGAACATTCGATTCACAATTGAAAGTAAATACATGAACTTCTCAAGATATGAGGTCAGCGATAACCTTATTAAAGACACACGTACTTATAAGTGGTCACTCATCTCAAGGGTTTCAAGTCCAGTAAACGGATTCAATGATCAAATCAGATCACCATTTACACTTTGCCTAGACAAAGTATCCCGAGATGTAAGAATTTCACCTTACAGCATTAAATGTCTTTAGTTATGGGACACACCCTTAAGAAGATTTGAAAACCATTAGTAACAATTTAAAGTTTTGAAGACCATTCGGTTTAGATTCCCAATATCTTTGGGTACATTAAGATCCATGTTCACGTTGGTCAAGGTATAGAAATAGTTACATGAAACGCCCAACGTGTAACGATGTTAAACGTAAGAGTTGAAATTTAGGATGAGTTCAATATCAACAGGAACATTATGTATAATAATGTGACATCCGTCACCTCAAGGTCCGTCATTTAACGTGAAATTACGTTAACTATCCTTAGAGCATTCATTTTTCATCTTCATAGATTATTTATGAGGACATCATGTTTGATTTGTTTTCCGTTTCAGTGGTGTTATCAATATTTGCAATCATATCATCCAAAACGCTCACGAATATCACAACCGACATCACTAATTATACATCACTAATTATATTATGTTATATAATATAAGCATCATTAACAACAACATATTCAAGATATAAACAACATTAAACACATCCTTATAATTAGCATAACGCGCGTATCTACATCGTTATCAACCGAAACAAGTTTGGGGACTCGGGGGCTAAGTGCAGGGACTAAACTTGACAAATTGCCAAACTAGGGTTGGGTATAAATACCCCATACCAGCCCTAGCCTTCACATTTTGCTTCTTCTTCTTCTTCACCTTCTTCTCCATTTTTCTCTCAATCTAGCACTAAAATCCGTCACGTTTGTTGCGTTTTCACCGTCAAATCTTGGTTATCATCATGAATATTCACTTCTAGCAGGTAGATAACCTTGTTTGACCCGTTTCTTGCTCGATTTCACTTCTGCGTTTTCTAGGGTTTCGGGTGCTCGGGTTCATCTGAGCACATGAGGTCGTGTGGGCTTGTGTGTTGTGTTTCTGAGTGTGTTTCTTGTTTAGACATGTTAGAATGTGGATTCTGGAAGTTATTGAAACGAGTGCTCGGAGCAGCTGGTCGCTGCTCGGTACTTCAGCAGTCGCGACCTGCTGTACAGGGCGACTGGGCTATTCAGGCGACTGAGCCGTGCGACTGATTGAGTCGTGCGACTGAGTCCACGCGTATGGGTGTGTCGTGCGATTGAATGCATGCGATTGAGAGTGTGTGCGATTGAGTCAATGAGGATGAATGCGTGCGACTGTGTGTATATCGCGCGACTGAAGGTCCAGTCGCACGAATGAGAGTTCAGTCGTACGAATGAAGCTGATTCGCACGACTGAAGGCTGAATCGTGCAAATGGAAGGTTGATTCGTGCGATTGGGTGTTGTGTGGTACGACTGAGTGCTTAGTCACACGAATGGGAGTTCAATGGAGTGTCCAGTCATGCGTCTAGTCCTGTCGTGCAATTGGAGTCATTGTGTGTGAATCCTTCCTGTGTGCAGTGTGTGTTGTCGTGTGATGTTATGGTGACATTGACACGGTTGCCATGGTTGATTACGATCTGTAAGACTAACACTATCAAACTTATTAATGTTTTAACAAATCCAATCAACTTAACATTTTACAAGTTGTAACAAACGAATCATAACACAAACGCTTACCTAGTATTTTTCTGACAATAGTAACACTTTTACACAAATGTTATCGACAATGGCAACGTTACTAGTACCTAGATCTACATAAGATCTATTATGTGTGTTTGTGTGCAAGTGTTAACCACGACCGAACCGAAACTGCCCAAACCTATTGAACATCATCTTATGCTTTATGCTCATTATTAATGCTTGTCAGTAACTGTCAATAGGTGTTGACTGTTCATAGCATTCTACTGTTGGGAATATTCATTCGTGCTTATCATCTATTCAGTGAGTTTCGTGGCCCCTTTTTACGCTTATATAACTTTTAAACATTTTCAAACTTGGGGGAAAAGAATGCTCGTTTACTTAACACATTTTCAAGCACCTTCCCTAGTGGAAGTCTGCTGCAACATTTATGGTTAACTTATCTTGCTTATCTTGCTGAATGATGCTATTATGACTCTTGACTCTATGCTATGTTGCTACCTTGTATATTACTTGGTGGCTTTACATTACTATGCACTATTACTTGATGCCATGTGTTGTATGATGTTACTTGTGAATGCTATTGACCTTGGATGCTCTCGGCGGTATGGTTCTTCTTTGTGGGTCTACTTTGTGGTTCTTCTTTGCCGAGCATCCATTACAACCATCAGTTCCGGTAATGGGACCTAAGGATTGGTTTGGTTGTAACCTATACGTATGCGCTTCGCGGATCTTGCTACGTCATGTGAAACTTGTCCTTCAATACAACCATTAGTTCCGGTAATAGGACTTAAGGATTGGTTTGGTTGTAACCTATACGTATGCGCTTTGTGGATCTTGCTACATCATGTAAACTTGTTATACAATGGAAAATCTTTCAATACAACCCTTAATCCCGGTAATGGGACCTAAGGATTGGTTTGGTTGTAAACTATACGTATGCGTTTTGTGGATCTTGTTACGTCATTTTAAACTAATTACGCTTTAGGAATGCTTTCTATACAGCCATCAATTCCCGTGTAGAACCGATGAATAGGTTTGGCTGTAGCTATTTATAACTGGTAAAACCACCTACACATAAGTGTAGTTGCGGTAGCTCTTATTAAACTTACTTACTGTTTTCATCTTAACATGTTTTATTACTTAAAACCTGCAAACCTCACCAACAATTATGTTGACCGTTTTGAGCATCTCTTTTCAGGTGATCAAGGTAATTGAAGTTTCTAGGAGTGCTGCCTTTTAGTGGAGACCCTAGGAAGCATTTTTGAGACTGAACATACATGATGAACAATTTATTTTGTATATTGTTGCAGTCCACTAAACAATTAACATTCTTTTGAACACTTGTTCCCGGGTTGTGGGAAACTAAACAATGTTATTCTATATGGTTATGTGATCCTTACATGTTATGCTTATGGCTATGTTGTCATGAATAGTGACTAAACGCGACACAAGTCTCCATTTGTGTTCGGGTGTCGTCATGACACGCTTGTCATCATACTTATAATGCTTCTCTATCGTATACCATGTGTTATGACGATCCCGTCTAGCTCGCATCCTCGCGTTTCTGCTATCAGCGGGGGTGTGACAAATAAGAATGAGGAGAAACCAGTTCAAGGAATCAAAGATTTTTAAGATACAAAGAGAATGGTTCCATTTGGTAACGCATTACCATTTGGAATCGTTGACACGTCAAGGTAAATTGACCCATTTGCCATAGAGACTTATGTATGTTGACCATAGTTTATCACTCATCCCAGTAATCCCCAGGTAAACATAATTGGTCTCATAATGAGATTTATATGATATGCTTGCCTTAGCCCGAAGGACTTTTTCCAGGAAATCCAGAATACAGGTGTCTATGTGTCACACAAATTTCTTTGGTTTATGAAATCAAAACTTTGATGAGATTTTCATAGATTAGACATAGAATGTAAGGATTTGAATTCATGATGATAAGTGTAGACTCCACATGTCGTTGAGAATAAGTTTAGGAAGTTCATTTGTCGAGGAGAATCAAAGAGTTAAGTTTAGGGAGACAAGTAACTAAGTTTTAAACATTTAAAAGGCAATCCTACGCTAAAGCATCAAGTTGCACAAAAGGTATAGCATTATGTAGCATGCAAACAATATGTAAGCACAAAAGTTTAAGGATCCTTCTATGAGGTTCATGCATATATAGTCTACGTCACCGTTTCTAATAACCTAAATCCCTATAGAACCTGGCTCTGATACCAATCTGTCACACCCCAACCTTAACGGCGGAATCGTTGAGATGTGAGGGTTAAGATTGTTCATAGCCACATAACGCTAACCTTAAATGTAAATTTTATTATCATAAGTTTCAAATGCAATTACAACCATAAGTCTTAACATGAAATAAGTCAATACATAAACAAAAGTATTCCAAAGCTATTTAATCTATAATCTAGGTCCAAATCCTAGTTTTATGCAAACTTCAAATTATAACTTCAAACTTAGGCATTTCCTGAAACATGTTAAATGTCACACCCCCGCTTATAGCGGAAACACGAGGATGGGACGGACGGGATCGTCATAACACTTGGTATAATTACAGAGACATAATATATGTAAAATCCTCGTGTCATGACGTCGCCCGACACAATGGTGACTTGTGTCGTGGTTAGTTAGTTCCACGACTATCATAGTCTATTAATTCAAGAATTTAACATACACGTTGTTCATAAATGAAAACAAACGATGTACAATACTAATGCAAGCCTATTGAAATCCTGAGGGTCTCTGCTAAGGTATCAGCTCTAGCTATCCTCTTTGATTATGTTCACCTGAAAAGATATGCTCAAAAATGTCAACACATAATGTTTGTGAGTTTCGCAGGTTTAAATTGAAAACATGTAATAGATGCTGTATAGAATTTGATGTGGAATCATACTTCAAGCACAAACCACATAACATATGTTTTAGACAACCAAACCTAATGACATTATGCATATAAATTAGCCGGAATATATTCACCCTTGGCCTGATTGCTGGCAGCTGGGTTGGTAACTCGCAAGTTAACCAATCGCCGAAGGGTGGGGGTGTCAACCCAGTAGTACTACCAATACCTAACCGTTGGTTCCCAAACCTGAGAATTAATGGTTGCAAGAATCCATAGAATAACACCATGTATGCATGCAAAACAGTATCACATTGATTCCAAGTATAGAATATAGAATGTACAACATTAAAAACGGGTGAGCATACTTTTCCCCCATTAATTGAAAACATTGAAAACTTGTATAAGCATAAAAAGGGGCCACGAAACTCACCTTGAATTGATGTAATGCACAAAGACTTCACAGAATAAGGCAATGCACGATCAAGTACGGTCAATACCTAATATTAATTACAATTGAGTCTTTAAAATGTATTCAACGTGAATAGATATATTTGATCAGATTCGGGTCAGTTCGGTTTGATGTTCACGATTTGATTTATGCATTTAAGTTTAATCATAACTTAGTGAGTTATATACTAGGTTTAATTAATTTAAAATATATTTATAACTTGTAGGTATATTTGTAAATAATTCATGAATGTATATGATGTATAATTTCTATAATTTTCATAATTATAATTACCTATGATTTGGTGTCTATTTTTATAAAAATAATTATTTATATTATTTATAAATATTATTTTATAAGGATTATTAAAGTTTTTAAATAAAATAAATTTACAGAAAATAATTTTGTGAGATTTAAAATAAGAACAGCTTATAAAATTTATTTTTATGATTTTTGGAAGTGGCCCGGGGTCGAACCCGGGATCTCTCGGATTGAACATGGACAGGGAACCGGTGAACCAAGGCCGCAGCCGCGACATAATCCGGTTTCCTTTGTTTTTAAGCAGGGTTTCCCTATTTCCCCCAATTTCCTATAAACCCTAATTCGATTTACCCGAAATTAAACACGAATTCGATACTGATTACTGAAATAAACATGGGGCTTTGATTCCTCATGTGTAAACGAGTATGTATGGATGTTTAATTACCTGATTTGGTTGAGTTGATGATAAGAACAGGTTAAGAACCGCCGCGACAGAGGGGATTTTGATTCGAGATGAAATGTTGATAATAATCGAATTCGTTGCAAAGAGAGTTTCCAATTATGATGATAATCGATTGCCCTATGCTAATTTCAGTATATATGGGTCGGGGTTTGGGTGTTGATTGAGTTGCAGGTTCGACGAACTGAGGAATTTGAATTCGGTGTGTGTGTGTGTTTCAGATGGAATTACCAGTTGTATTCGATTCATAGCCTGATAGAGTTCGAGTTGATTGAGTTAATTTGACTGTAACAGTGCTTGAGTGGATAATCTAGCCGTTTGAAACGGTCGGGAATAAAGTGGAAAGATATTACCATTGATTTACCGTTATAACGCGTTTTATGGTTGCATTGTGTTCGATTCTGGTCCACGAAACGATTCGGGGTAATTTGGGCGATTAAAATCGGGTTTTTAGTTGTCGCCGGCGTTTGGCCGGAGTTTGGCCGGAACCGGCGCCGGAAAATCGGGGTGGGCGGGGGGTTGGTTTTGAAACTTTTAGAAATTACACAAATGGTCCCTCGGGTTTTATTTTTGTTATTTTATGTTGTTAAATTCCTATGAAGTTTGAGAAATATCAAAACACCCCCTGAACTTATTATTATTATTATTATTATTATTATTATTGTTATTATTATTATTATTATTATTATTATTATTATTATCATTATTATTATTATTATTATGGTTATTATTATTGTTTATTATTATTATTATTATTATTATTATTATTATCATTATTATTATTATTATTATTATTATTATTATTATTATTATTATGGTTAACACGAATGTGTATATGAAAAATTCGGCTAGAACGATATATATATATATATATATATATATATATATAAAAATAATAAATACATAAGGATAGTTAACACACATGGAACATGTACACGAAGATAATTCGGTTAATACGATAAATAGATTATGAACATACGTGAGGCTAGTTACTACACACGATGAGTTAACGAGCTTAATACTGATTGATGGTTTATTGGTGACAGATGCTACACAACATCACATTCACCACATGATCTTCAACAAGAAGAATCTTAGGTTTCCTTTCTGATTTGGGAATATCTTGAATGTTTCTAAGACTTTGTTCATTAAATCCATCTGTATCATCTGAAATGTCACACTAATGTGACAGTAAACCCACAATGTTCTTTGCTTGATATTGTGAGGTGTCATAATATCCCCCAGTTGAGGGAATTTCATCCCGAAATTCAACTGGTGCTAGGTCCAAGAGTGCCATTCTCAAATAGATGTGGATATTTGAGTCTCATCTGATCTTCACTTTCCCATGTAAACTCTGGCCCTCGTTGAGAATTCCATCTCACATGAACAATGGGTATCTTGCTGCGTCTTAACTTCTTGACCTTTCGGTCCATGACCTCAATAGGTTCTTCCACAAAATGGAGACTTTGATCAATCTTGATGTCCTCAATAGGCACGTGAAGTGATTCGTCGGCTAAACACTTCTTGAGATTCGATACATGGAAAGTATCATGCACACTACCAAGCTCTTGTGGCAACCATAATCGATATGCCACTGGACCGATCCTCTCTGTGATCTCAAATGTTCCAATATATCTCGGGGCTAACTTCCCCTTCCTTCCAAACCGAACGATCCCTTTCCATGGAGAGACCTTAAGTAACACTCGATCACCAACGTTAAACTCTAGCGGCTTCCGACGGTTGTCGGCATAGCTCTTTTGGCGATCTCGAGCAGCTTTAAGTCTGTCTTTGATTAGGAAAATCTTACCAGTTGTTTCTTGAATGATTTCGGGTCCTGTTAGCTGACTCTCTCCAATCTCGGCCCAACATACTGGTGATCTACATTTCCGGCCATACAACGCTTCGAATGGCGCACACCCAATACTAGTATGGTAGCTGTTATTTTAGGAAAACTCGATCAACGGTAGATGAGTATCCTAACTACCACTAAAATCAATGACACATGCTCGTAGCATGTCCTCAAGCGTCTGTATTGTGCATTCACTTTGGTCGTCTGTCTGGGGGTGATAGGCTGTACTCATGTCTAACCGAGTGCCCATCGCTTTTTGCAACGTCTGCCAAAAGCGTGAAGTAAATCGACTGTCTCGGTCGGATATGATTGACACCGGTACTCCGTGCCGTGTCACGACGTCCTTGATGTACAATCTTGCCAGCTTATCCATTTTATAGTCTTCTCGGATAGGCAAGAAGTGAGCAGATTTAGTCAGTCGATCCATTACGACCCATATCGAGTCGTGCCCGCTTGGCGTTCTCGGAAGTTTGGTAATGAAATCCATGGTGATGTTCTCCCATTTCCACTCGGGAATTTCGGGTTGTTGCAATAATCCTGATGGCTTCTGATGTTCAGCTTTAACCTTGAAACACGTTAAGCATTTGCTCACATATAGAGCAATGTCTTTCTTCATACCCGGCCACCAGTACAGATCCTTCAGATCATGGTACATCTTGTCTGCACCGGGATGAACAGAATATCGAGTCTTGTGTGCTTCATCCAAGACTAGTGTACGTACACCTCCCCATTTGGGAACCCATATGCGATCAATGAAATAATGTACGCCGTCATCCTTGCGATTCATTTATTTATCCAACCCTCGGAATTCTTCTCCCGCAAGGTTTTCTTCTTTTAGAGCCTCACTTTGCGCACTTTGAATTTAAGCTTTCAAGTTCGTTTGAATAGTCAATTCCAAAGCTCTAACACGTAGTGGTTTTACGCGTTCTTTACGACTGAGGGCATCAGCCACCACATTTGCTTTCCCTGGATGATACCGGATTTCACAATCGTAGTCACTAAGTAATTCTACCCAACGTCGTTGTCGCATGTTGAGCTCTTTCTGATTTAGGATGTGTTGAAGGCTCTTATGATCGGTGTAGATGATGCATTTGGTCCCATATAGATAGTGCCTCCATATCTTAAATGCAAAAACTACGGCGCCCAACTCTAAATCATGAGTTGTGTAGTTCTTCTCGTGCACCTTTAGTTGTCATGAGGCGTATGCAATCACGTTGTCTCTTTGCATTAACACACATCCTAAGCCTTGATGCGAAGCATCGCAGTATACCACGAAGTCATCAGTTCCGTCCGGAAGGGACAGTATTGGAGCATTGCACAACTTTTCCTTTAACATTTGGAAAGCTTGTTCTTGTGCATTTCCCCAATCAAAATTCTTGTCCTTGTGGGTTAGCATGGTCAACGGTTGTGCGATTTTTGAAAAGTTCGCAATAACCGTCTATAATAGCCGGCCAATCCTAAGAATTGTCGGATTTCTGATGGTGTTTGGGGTGTATCCCATTTTTTCACCGCTTCAATCTTGCTGGGGTCTACATGGATTCCATATTTGTTAACCACATGGCCCAAAAACTTCACTTCTTGAAGCCAGAATTCACACTTCGAGAATTTGGCGAAAAGTTTCTCTTCCCGCAACAATTCTAGAATTGCTCGAAGGTGTTTCTCGTGGTCCTCTTTCGAACGAGAATAGATAAGTATATCGTCTATGAACACGATTACAAACTTATCTAAGTATGGTTTGCACACTCGATTCATCAAATCCATGAACACAGCTGGTGCATTAGTCAGCCCGAACGGCATGACTAAGAACTCATAGTGCCCGTAACGAGTTCTGAATGCTGTTTTCGGTATGTCATCCTCAAAAACTCTCAGTTGATGATATCCAGAACGAAGATCAATCTTGGAGAAATACGAAGCTCCTTGTAATTGATCAAACAAATCATCAATTCTGGGAAGAGGGTATCGATTCTTCACAGTCAACTTGTTCAACTCGCGATAATCGATACACATACGAAATGACCCGTCTTTCTTCTTGACAAACAAAACCGGTGCTCCCCATGGCGAATGACTCGGCCGAATGAATCCCTTCTCCAATAGCTCTTGTAGTTGGCTGGATAATTCCTGCATTTCGGATGGTGCTAATCGATATGGTGCTTTTGCTACCGGCGTAGCCCCAGGAACCAACTCAATACGAAATTCCACCTGTCGTAGAGGAGGTAAACCTGACAAATCATCAGGGAATACTTCCGGGTAATCTCGCACCATAGGAATATCTGCCAACTTGATGCCTTCTTCCTTCTTTTCTACAACATGAGCTAGGAGTGCGTAGCACTGCTTCCGTAGACACCGGCGCGTCTTCATGCAGGAAATAAGCTTCAGAGTTCTTCCTGGTTGTTCTACTTGAATCTTGAGTACCTCCCCATTGGACATGGGGATTCGTACTACCTTCTCCCAACAAACAATCTCGGCTCCGTGCTTCGACAACCAATCAATTCCCACAATTACGTCGAAGCTCCCTAGCTCGAAAGGTATTAAATCTATGTCGAAGGCATGGTCTTCTAATATTATGGAGCATTGTCTAATGATCTTATCTGCTTGTACGAATCTACCATTGGCCATTTCTACGGAAAAGCTAGTTTCTAGCCTACTAGGATTCACGTCAAGCATGCGTGCAAAGTAGAAGATATGAAGCTATTGTCTGCTCCCGTATCAAACAATATAGAAGCGAAGTGGTCGTTGAGAAGATACGTACCCGTGATGACATTGGGATCCTGATGGGCATCGTTAGCTCCAATGACGAAGGCACGTCCTCTTGCAGCATTTCCTTGATTTCCCTGGGCCGGATTACCAGCTATAGCCAACAATTGCTGCTGGTTATTGCCTTGTTGACCGGGTGCTCTATTTAGTCGAGGGCACTTGTTTCGGAAGTGATCGAGACCTCCGCATTCATAGCATTCCCTGGCATTCCCGGCGGGGTTAACCGCATTGATGGGCGCTACCAGGTTTGGCGCAATCCTACAATCCTTCGCCTAGTGACCCAAGCGCCTACAGTTTGTACATTCCCGACACGGCCTTGCTGGGGAATGGTGATAATTACACTTGTTGCACTTGGGGTGCGATCCTGTGTAATCCTTCTTTTCTTGGGTTACAACCACAAAACTTCGGGCTATTTTAGCCTTCTTATCGGTTCTTCCAGCGTTAGACCCGAACTCTTTTCTCTTCTCGGTTCCCTTCCCCAATAATCCGATTCTCACCATTTGGTCAGTAAGAGCGCCAGCCTTCAAAATTGCACTCTGGATTGTAGGAGGAGCAGCTGCTGTCACCAGTGCTCGGATTTGAGGCGCAAGTCCCCAAATGTACCTCTCGATTCTCTTGGATTCTGGTGTGACTAAATGAGAAACCAATCTTGCCAATTCATGAAATCGATCGGTGTACGCTGCGTGCCCAACCCCCACCATCGCGTGATTCCAAAATTCATGTTTGCGTTTCTGCATTTCATTGAGAGGATAGTATTCCTTAGAAATTAATGCCTTAAACTCATCCCAGGTCATCTGCATTGCAGACTCCCTTCCTCTTGCCTGAAGCTGGGTGTTCCACCAGGTTAATGCCTTGCCTTGCAGTGAGCAGGTGGCATATTTGATCCGTTGACTATCGAGGCATTCACTAATGTCGATTATTGCCTCCATCTTCTCGATCCATCTGGTCAAGGCTATCGCTCCGCCTTTCCCATCGAATTCGTAGGGTTTACAAGCCACAAATTCCTTATACGAGCATCCCCGTTTGGTATGGTTGACACCAATTTCGTTTCCATTTGTTCTACCAATGTCAATGTCATCTACTACCCCTTGGTTATGTTGGCCATTGGTGTTATGATCACCGTGGAGGGGTTGATTTAGCAGGGTGTTGCTTACTTGCGTAACAATAGTAGGAACCAATGCAGCTAGCTGCTGAGCAATCATAGCAGCTATATCAGGATTGCCAGTTTCCTGATTATTGTCGGCTAGAGCACCACCAGCTCTTGATGGTCTACCCCTTCTCTTGTTTTGCGGGGCTTCAGCTTCTTGGTTGGTTTTGCGTGTGACTCTTTTAGGCGCCATCTTCTAACTACAGAAAGATGGGAACTTTAGTCACCGTATGATTTCGTTTATTACGTTTCTATAACCCATGCTTTGGTCCATTAAGATCATTACGTAGCCCAGTTTAAGCACATTCTTAGTACACCGGTGATGTTTATATATAGGGTTCCCCATAGCGTTCCCACCACATCCACGATATACCTTGAATAATACTTAAACTAGTTACATAACATCTTAATTTTCCTTAGCACCTACTCAAATAATAACATTTTGTATGGGTAGAGAGTATCATTACTCCTCTACATTCATGTATTCCACTTTCATTCTAAGCATTAATCAGTAGTTACTGAAATGCTAATTGGAAGAATGTCCAATAAAGATTAAGGTCAATTGTCATGATTGGAAATACTATTAAGGCTTTAAGTAGGACAGGACTTGAGTATATGATAATGTTTGATTGCCTTCAACAAGGACTTACTAGAATTATGACCCTAGCACCCTAGGGTATAGAATAGAAACGGGTGATACTCATGATCGTTACCTCATGGTAAGATTAGCCAGACTTCTCATGCATGTCGAAGCGCAATTACGTGTGCCCCCGTAATGGTAATTTACCTTGCATGATCACCCTTAGCTTCACTTACCCCAAGTTAACATCATAGTATTATTTAGATTCAACAAGCACAAATTATATGATGTCCTCCTGTCCATGAGCCAGTATTCCAATAATAGCATGTAATAGCAAATAAGCATATAAGCACATTATGTCTAATGATAACTGCATATCCGTCATACTTTCAGGATTACAGTCACAACCATGATAGGGTCGGATTTAATATCCAAGATCGACGCTACGCGTGTTCACCGAAGTTCCCTAATAATATGATGTTGTACAAGCATCTAGTTTTTAATTTTCCTTTTTAGTAGTTTGTATAACAGCTGAAGAGTTTGTTCTTCAGCTGTTATAGTTCAGTAGTTTGTAAACGACTGAAGAGTTTGTTCTTCAGTCGTTGTACCATTTCAGTAGTTCCTTTTCAGTACTTGTAATAGTTAGGACACTTAGCATTTTGTAAGAAGATGTCAGCTGTTTGGCATCTAGTATCAAAGTATCCCATGGAGAAAGACTAAGAGTAATAATGTCTTCCTCGGGATGTTCAGATAACACGTGTATATGTATAAAATCAAGTATGTAGGAACATACCTGTATATTAAGTTCATAGACTTATTATACTTGACCCATTTGCCTTATAGACTTGTGTATTGACCATAGTTTATCACTCATCCTAGAAATCCCCAGGTAGCGTAACGGGTCTCGCAATGAGATTTATACGAATGCGCTTGCCTTAGCCCGAAGGCTTTTTGCCAAGAAATCCAGAATACAGGTGTCTATGTGTCACACAAATCATGAAAGACATTTAGGTAAAATCAAATGCACACAATCCCTAGCATGCATTCTATATGAAGGTTCTTAGGTTATAGTCTAGGTCGAGTTCTCCACCTAATTCTCTATAACCAAGGCTCTGATATCAATCTGTCACACCCCCGCTTATAGCGGAAACACGAGGATGCGATGGACGGGATCATCATAACACTTGGTATAATTACAGAGACATAATATATGCAAAATCCTCGTTTCATGACGTCGCCCGACACAATGGTGACTTGTGTCGTGGTTAGTCAGTTCCACGACTATCATAGTCTATTAATTCAAGAATTTAACATACACATTGTTCATAAATGAAAACAAACGATGTACAATACTAATACAAGCCTATTGAAATCCTGAGGGTCTCTGCTAAGGCATCAGCTCTAGCTATCTTCTTTGATTATGTTCACCTGGAAAGATATGCTCAAAAATGTCAACACATAATGTTGGTGAGTTCCACAGGTTTAAATTGAAAACATGTAATAGATGCTGTATAGAATTTGATGTGGAATCATACTGCAAGCACAAACCACATAACATGTGTTTTAAACAACCAAACCTAATGATGTTATGCATGTATGCATGCAAAACAGTATCACATTGATTCCAAGTATAGAATATAAAATGTACAGTATTGAAAACGGGTGAACATACTTTTCCCTCATTAATTGAAAACATTGAAAACTTGTATAAGCATAAAAAAGGGCCACGAAACTCACCTTGAATTGATGTAATGCACAAAGACTTCACATAATAAGGCAATGCACGATCAAGTACGGTCAATACGTAATATTAATTACAATTGAGTCTTTAAAATGTATTCAACGTGAATAGATATATTTGATCAGATTCGGGTCAGTTCGGTTTGATGTTCACGATTTGGTTTATGCATTTAAGTTTAATCATAACTTAGTGAGTTATATACTAGGTTTAATTAATTTAAAATATATTTATAACTTGTAGGTATATTTGTAAATAATTCGTGAATTTATATGATGTATAATTTCTATAATTTTCATAGTTATAATTACCTATGATTTGGTGTCTATTTTTATAAAAATAATTATTTATATTATTTATAAATATTATTTTATAAGGATTATTAAAGTTTTTAAATAAAATAAATTTACAGAAAATAATTTTATGAGATTTAAAATAAGAACAGCTTATAAATTTTATTTTTATGATTTTTGGAAGTGGCCCGGGGTCGAACCCGGGACCTCTTGGATTGAACATGGACAGGGAACCGGTGAACCAAGGCCGCAGCCGCGACATAATCCGGTTTCCTTTGTTTTTAAGCAGGGTTTCCCTATTTCCCCCAATTTCCTATAAACCCTAATTCGATTTACCCGAAATTGAACACGAATTCGATACTGGTTTCTGAAATAAACATGGGGCTTTGATTCCCCATGTGTAAACGAGTATGTATGGATGTTTAATTACCTGATTTGGTTGAGTTGATGATAAGAACATGTTAAGAACAGCCGCGATAGAGGGGATTTTGATTCGAGATGAAAATGCTGATAATAATCAAATTTGTTGCACAGAGAGTTTCCAATAATGATGATAATCGATTGCCCTCTGCTAATTTCAGTGTATATGGGTCGGGGTTTGGGTGTTGATTGAGTTGCAGGTTCGATGAACTGAGGAATTTGAATTCGGTGTGTGTGTGTGTTTCAGATGGAATTACCAGTTGTATTCGATTCATAGCCTGATAGAGTTCGGGTTGATTGAGTTAATTTGACTGTAACAGTGCTTGAGTGATAATCTAGCCGTTTGAAACGGTCGGGAATAAAGTGGAAAGATTATTACTGTTAATTTACCGTTATAACGCGTTTTATGGTTGCATTGTGTTCGATTCTGGTCCACGAAACGATTCGGGGTAATTTGGGCTATTAAAATCGGGTTTTTAGTGGGTTTTTAGTGGTCGCCGGCGTTTGGCCGGAGTTTGGCCGGAACCGGCGCCGGAAAATCGGGGTGGGCGGGGGGTTGGTTTTGAAACTTTTTGAAATTACACAAATGGTCCCTCGGGTTTTATTTTTGTTATTTTATGTTGTTAAATTCCTATGAAGTTTGAGAAATATCAAAACACCCCCTGAACTTATTTTTATTATTATTATTTTTATTATTATTGTTATTATTATTATTATTATTATTATTATTATTATTATTATCATTATTATTATTATTATTATTATGGTTATTATTATTATTATTGTTATTATTATTATTATTATTATTATGGTTAACACGAATGTGTATATAAAAATTCGGCTAGAACGATATATATATACATATAAAAATAATAAATACATAAGGATAGGTAACACACATGGAACATGTACACGAAGATAATTCGGTTAACAGATAAATAGATTATGAACATACGTGAGGCTAGTTAATACACACGATGAGTTAACGAGCTTAATACTGATTGACGGTTTATTGGTGACAGATGCTACATAACATCACATTCACCACATGATCTTCAACAAGAGGAATCTTAGGTTTCCTTTCTGATTTGGGAATATCTTGAATGTTTCTAAAACTTTGTTCATTAAATCCATCTGTATCATCTGAACTGTCACACTAATGTGACAGTAAACCCACAATGTTCTTTGCTTGATATTGTGAGGTGTCACATTAAAAAATACAAGGGTCAACTATAAAGTTGGTGAGTTTCCAAGGGTTTCACATACATAATATACCATGGATTTCAAGTAGCAATTCATGTCATAGGTTATGAGTTAGCAAGTTTATAAAACACATATAGTACAATCAAACCTCGACTAGATTATAAGTTTATATGATTGGCTAAGTGTACTTGGTTCCCATGATGAACAAGCATACGTCATCAGGAGCCGGCAATACATCGGCTTTAGCACCAAATAGGCTTGACAAGCCCAAAGATCTAGGACGTCGCCATGCTAGCAATAGTTAATGATTGTAAACAATATATGTATCTCATATAAGACTTACAATAACACAAATAACCATGACAAAATAAAAGTATGAATTGCATGTGCTTTTATAGATTTAAATGTTTATAAGCGTAAGTTGATATGGTAACATTTTTCACCCTAAAAATAGTGTGAAATAATATAAAAAGGGGCAAGGAAAACTCACTTGGAAAATAAGTATTTATTTGATGATTAATAAGTATAATAATAAGCGTCGTTCCAAATTAAACCGTCACAAGGCACCTAGTTATACACATATATATTTACAAGATTAAAGTTTAATTATATAAGTTTAACGTTTGAATAAGAACTAGGGTTTCAAGTGGATTTTGGGGCTTGTCAAATACTTATCTTTAACAAATGAAACTCATTCATGTTTTCTTGAAAAATATATATTTATATATTTTATACCAAGATGTAAAGAAGAACATTTATAATAACTTGATAAATATATATAAAGTTGGAATAAAGTTTTATAACCCAAACGAAATAAGTACAATTTAAACAACATTAAAAAAAACGTTTGGTCCAATAATAATTTATTCATCATTATTTATAATACATTTTACATGAAATTATTCATGAACAACCCTTGCTAAGATGTTTTATTAACAAGATATATTTATTTATAAAATTTATAGTTTTAATCATTAAGGGTTAAACTAATAAAATTTGTGGTGGTTTACCTCCTCATTTAAAGTCTATTTTATAAACATATCCCTATTATAACCTTTATTTCATAAAAATTATCAAATTATTTAAATACAATTTTACAGAAATTTATTAAATGACCCTAAAATAATAAAAGTTACAAAACTTCTTTTTTTATAATTTTTAGAAATTTTTCTATAATTTTTGTTAGGCCAAAAAGCCTTAAAAATATATGAGGTTGCCCGGGTTCGAACCCGGGACCTCTAGTAGGGAATGTGAGTGCAGAACCAGTAAACCAAGGCCTCGGCCGCGGTTTAACTTGGTTTTTGAAGTTTAAGAACATAAGCATGAGAACACCCCAATTCTTATGAACCTAGTTTTGATTCATTCCAAATTGAACAATCAAACGTTGTTGTTAAAGAAATTAACCTTGGGGCTTTGATTCCCCATGGTTAATCGAGTTTGTTATAGTTTAGAATCACCTGAAACGATTTTGGATTCAACAAACACGAACCGAGCCTATGTCGCGGCTAAGTGTCGATTCGAACGCGATGTGTGTGTGTGTGTGTTTTGATGAAATTGAGAGTTCAGAGAGTTTGGGAACCCCAATTCGGGTGAAAGCCCTTTGTTTTATAGGTTTAGTTCGTTCGAATTGATGTCCAACGGTTGCGAGTTTAAGGTCGGCCGTTTCCAATGGTTTAATTCATTTACAAAGTTGTTTCAGGTGAAATTGACGTTGCCAAAAACTTCGAGATGATTACTTGAATGTTTCTGTACGTTTACTTTGTTTATTATTGTGTTTTAGATGCGCAACGGCTTTGGGATTTTAAGAGTCGTTTGGTTACGAGTAATTGTGTGTTCATGATTCGAACGTGAACATGAGCTTGGATCTTAGGATTCATATTGATGATAACAAGAATCGAATGATTAGATGCTAAAATATATAAATCATGATGATAATGAACATGAAGAACGACAATTAATGCTTGATGTTATTGATATATTGTTGAAATCATCATTCAAAAGAATGATGATATAATGTTGAAATCATCATCCATGAGGGATGATGATATACTGTTGTTGGTGATAAACCCTAATTCACCCTAACATGTGATGAATTAGTCACCCTTTACAAAGATGACATAGGTTAATATATATACTAGTCTAGTAATTAAAATAATTACAAAACAAACCCTAGACTAATATTTTGTTGTTATTGTTCTTCAAATCTTCAATTTCAACAATGTTGGAAATCTTCAATTTCTTCAAAGGTAGAATACCCAACAATACTCCCCCTAAATTGTAGATTTCCAATGTGAATTGAAGCTTGATATTGATTTTGTTGAATATGTAGTTCAAAGCTAAGAACTTTGTCGTTCATGTGGAAGCGAGGTCTTCAAAACTTTGGAACAACCAATTTTTTTTTGTTTTTGATGTTGGAAGCCCAAACAATTAAGTCCAAGTCCACCTTTTCTTTTTGATGTTGGTGGCCCAAACAATTAAGTCCAAGTCCACCTTTTCTTTTTGATTTAATGATGGAGCCCGAAAAACAAAACCAATGATGTTCATGAGCCCATTTGCAACACAAGGTTGCAAACCCTTGTTTATCCAAGAAACCCTAATTAGGGCAGCCACCATTCGATTTTTGGCAGCCTTCCTTCGCAGCCAACTCTAATTGGCTGCATTCATTCGGTTGCAATCAAGAATGGCCGAGAAACCCTAGCTAGGGCAATCCTGATTCGCTGCTGCATTTGGTTCGGCAGCCTCCACAGTTTGCAAGCTGCCGAAGGCAGCCTCTTTTGCGGCCGCAAGAGCTGCCAAAGGCAGCCTCTTTTTGCAGCCCTTTTTCTTCGATTTCTTGTATTGTATGAATTGGATCTTGTATTATTGAATGATTGTTGAATAGCCTTCTTCATATCTTTAATGTTTTTAGCAATCTAACCAAGAATCTCATCAAAATCAATATGAATCCATAACTCTAGCTCTGATACCAATTGTGTGTTCATGATTCGAACGTGAACATGAGCTTGGATCTTAGGATTCATATTGATGATAACAAGAATCGAATGATTAGATGCTAAAATATATAAATCATGATGATGATGAACATGAAGAACGACAATTAATGCTTGATGTTATTGATATATTGTTGAAATCGTCATTTAAAAGAATGATGATATAATATTGAAATCATCATCCATGAGGGATGATGATATATTGTTGTTGGTGATAAACCCTAATTCACCCTAACATGTGGTGAATTAGTCACCCTTTACAAAGATGACATAGGTTAATATATAGACTAGTCTAGTAATTAAAATAATTACAAAACAAACCCTAGACTAATATTTTGTTGCTATTGTTCTTCAAATCTTCAATTTCAACAATATTGGAAATCTTCAATTTCTTCAAAGGTAGAATACCCAACAGTAATACTCATCAAGAACTCCATTAAAATGCAATTAACTAGTATATACAGGTTCTAGATGGTTCTACAATTGTATTGGCGTGTTTTGGGGTCAAAACCGCGACTCAAAGCCCGGTTTTTGGCTTCGCTGGAGCCGCGGCCGACAGCCGGGTGTGTTTGCCGGAAACACGGGCGAAGGAGGAGGAAAAAGGGGGTTGGTTTTGAAATGTTACACAACCAGCCCCTGTGATTTTCTTTTGTTCGAACTGTCACCAAAGTTTGGGTTTAGTTTTAATATAATTTACACTTTAGTCCCTGTATTTATTATTGTTATCATTCTATGTAAAAAAAACTTATTAATCCCAAGCTTTAACATAATATAACTTATATTATTACACGATTAAGTATGTTTGTTATTATTATTATTAATAGCATTGTTCTTGTTATTATTACGATTATTATTATTATCATTATTATTATTAGAACTATTATTATCATCATTATTATTATTAGAACTATTATTATTATTATCATTATTATTATTAGGATTATTATTATTATTATTCTCAATTATAATGATTATTATTTATTTATTATATAATGATTGATATTATTAACTTCCAAATTAAAAAATTTAAAGACAATTAGGAGAAATAGACATAAATAGCACACGATCTTTCATGCTGGCAACAAAGGTCCTTACAAGAATAACGAGATTAACTTTTATTTAACGAAAATACGAAATGTTACAGTCTCCCCAACTTTTAAGAATTTCGTCCCGAAATTAGAATTGAAACTTAGATGAACAAAAGGAGTTATAATGAAAGGTAAGTGTACAACGGCCAGAGATAGACGTTTGATTACAGATGAGATGTTTCACTTTAGGGAATCCTTCAAGTCTCTTGATATAATATATGCCAACTTGAATTCTTCCAGTGAAATACGAGACGTTTTGAGAGGAAACATTGGAAATGATGACGAGTTACCATGGTATCACAACTTTCAGAATATAATTTCATGGTAAGGTAATGTCTAGAAATCAATAAAAGACCAACAATGATAAGAAAGGTTGACTGTCAGAATTTAAGAATCCCAACGTCACCATATGAAAAGACCTTAACACATATCTTGTGAATATGTATTTCTCCTATGACCAACCATCGGTCTAAGAATAATACGCTATGCGAAAATATTGGAATGAGTTCACGATGATGGTTAAGAATTCAAAAGCGATTCAAGAAATGACGCAAGCAATAAGAAAGGTATTTGTAAACATGTTTTGCGAAGTAACAAATTTCCAAATATAGATTGCATACGTAATCGTCAAACCCATAAGTAGAGTCTAAGAACATTCATATGACTAGAAAGACATGAACACAAGTTGATAATGTCTTCATTTAACAGAAAGATTGTTTAAGAAAGGCTATCATCGTGCAACCAGGTTTTAATGATAACTCATAAGGAAAGTTGATAAGTAAGGAATAAATGGTTCCATATAGCTAGATCATATCAAAACATGAGGTTAAAGGAAAAGAAATCGAGTTAAGAATTTAAATACTCCAAGCTTGGAATCAAAATCAACCTAAAGCGATCGAGTCTCCTTTCAAGTTTAGAGATCATGCTTTGGCTTGATAGGTCGAAACACTAACATTGTTTCATCCTTCAAGTTACTACATGCTTCTCGTCACTTGATTACAACCTATCAAAAATAAGAATAGTCATCAAGGTGTGGTTTTCACTCCTAACATGATGGTGTATCCAAGGTATGACCCCTAACTTACCAAATCAAAAGTTCGATCCCAACTCATTGTTGAGAATTCACAGAAATAAGACGAGGTAACTCACCATTAAGGTAAGAGAAATCACTCCTATCTTAACGGTGAAGTTTTACAAAAACAAAATGTAACAGATTGAACTTCATTAAAATCTAGAATTCACTCCTACTTTGACGAGGTTGTTTCATTTGAGAAAATACAGTCCATGAAGATGAAATTATCATCAAGGTATGGAATTCACGCCTATCTTGATCATTGAGTTTCATTATCAAAAGAAAACAATCGAGGTTTGACATTTGTCACCAAAGTACGGGTTTCAATCCTACTTTGGTGAGTTCATATCATTTGTGAAATGCAAGTCCCAATGAGGATAATTGAAATCAGTCCTCAAAATAAGGAAATCACCCCGATCCAGAGGATGGAATTTCGTAAAACACACAATTGAAAACCATTTATCGAAACGTATGAAGAATCATCAACAAAGTAAGGTAATCACCCCTGTTTTGGTGAGATAGAATTATTTAGAAGATACGAGTGTTCTTAGTCGTAAGTTGACTTGCAACTCTTGCATCTCCCACGGTGCAAACGGTATGAAGTTTGACTTAACAACGAAAGGAAGAGAATATCAATTAGAAATTCAGGAAACTTCAAGTGACATCAATGTAACAAAAGAGAAAATCATGCTTACAAACTTAAGATCAAAGTTCGAGATAACAGAATTTGTTGTGGTGTTCAAATCTTGGATGGTTAAGTCAGGAAGATGAAATCAAGGGCAGGAATTATTCAACACCACAATGAGATATGAACATTCGATTCACAATTGAAAGTAAATACATGAACTTCTCAAGATATGAGGTCAGCCATAACCTTATTGAAGACTCGCGTACTTATAAGTGGTCACTCATCTCAAGGGTTTCAAGTCAAGTAAATGGATTCAATGATCGAATCAGATCACCATTTACACTTTGCCTAGACAAAGTATCCCGAGATGTAAGAATTTCACCTTACAACATTGAATGTCTTTAGTTATGGGACACACCCTTAAGAAGATTTGAAAATCATTAGTAACGATTTAAAGTTTTAAAGACCATTCGGTTTAGATTCCTATTATCTTTGGGTACATTAAGATCCATGTTCACGTTGGTCAAGGTATAGAAATAGTTACATGAAACGCCCAACGTGTAACGATGTTAAACGTAAGAGTTGAAATTTAGGATGAGTTCAATATCAATAGGAACATTATGTATAATAAGAATAAGGAGAAACCAGTTCAAGGAATCAAAGATTTTTAAGATACAAAGAGAATGGTTCCATTTGGTAACGCATTACCATTTGGAATCGTTGACACGTCAAGGTAAATTGACCCATTTGCCATAGAGACTTGTGTATGTTGACCATGTTTATCACTCATCCCAGAAATCCCCAGGTAAACATAACTGGTCTTACAATGAGATTTATACGATATGCTTGCCTTAGCCCGAAGGCCTTTTGCCAGGAAATCCAGAATACAGGTGTCTATGTGTCACACAAATTTCTTTGGTTTATGAAATCAAAACCTTGATGAGATTTTCATAGATTAGACATAGAGTCTAAGGATTTGAATCCGTGATGATAAGTGTAGACTCCAAATGTTGTTGAGAATAAGTTTAGGAAGTTCATTTGTCGAGGAGAATCAAAGAGTTAAAGTTAAGTTTAGGGAGACAAGTAACTAAGTTTTAAACATTTAAAAGGCAATCCTACGCTAAAGCATCAAGTTGCACAAAAGGCATAGCATTAAGTAGCATGCAAACAATATGTAAGCACAAAAGTATAAGGATCTTTCTATGAGGTTCATGCATCTATAGTCTAGGTTGTCACACCCCCGCTGATAGCGGAAACAAAGGGAATGTGAGCTAGACGGGATCGTCATAACACATGGTGTGCAATAGAGTAGCAATAATAATAGTATGATGACATGCGTGTCATGACGACACCCGAACACAATTGGAGACTTGTGTCGTGTATAATCAATGTTCACGACAGCATAGTCATAAGCATAAACATAAGAAAATCACATAAACATTGATAATAACTTGTAATGTAATATTCCCACAACTCGGGAACAAGTATACAAAAGACCATGTTCAAGCTTTACAAAAGTATTAGTCACAAATTGCATCCTAGGGTCTCCTCTAAAAGGCAGCTGTAACACCCGAAAGTTTGACCTTTTGGTAGGCTATGCGACTGAGCCTCAGTCGCCCGTGATTTATGCGACTGGAGGTCAACCGCATGGCTATTCGGCCGATTGAAGCTCAACCGCACGATTGGAGTTCAACCGCCCGAATGGAGTATGAGCCGCATGAAACATGTGCGATTGGGGTCCAATCGCATAGTGTTGATGCGACTGAAGGTCCAGTCGCCCCTGGACCAGATGCGAATGAGCTACGGGTATAAAAAGGGGGTAGCTCCATTCTCCTCCCCATTTTCAGTCGGGGAGAGAGCTGTGAGCGACAGAGAACAGAGAAGAAGAGAGGGAAAGTGCTGCCCGAGTTCAAGATCGATCGAGAAGCAAGCTAATTCGAAGCCCATCAACTCCTACCTGACAATGTGAGTTCTAGGACCCCTCATTTACATGTTTTCTAACGATTTTGGGGCTGGAAACACATTAAAACCCTAGTTTTGAAATAGTGAAAGTTTGACCCATTTGGGTAAATCTTGAGTAATGTGTTTATGATATGAATTAGGACTAGTAAATGCTTGTACGAGGTCCTAGTAGGAATCCCTAAGGCTTGGGAGGGTCGAAATGGGCTAAAAATGGGTTTATGGTGACTGTGGGGACGGGGGTTCGCGACTGCTGTTCATGAAGAACTCCAGTCGCTGCCCAGTTAGGGTTATGCGACTGAAGGGCCATTCGGCCGAATGAGTGTTAGTTGATGTCCAATCACCCGACTGATTCTCAGACGCCCGATTGAGACTCAATCGCACGACAGGTAATGCGACTGAGGGTTTCGGTCGCATGAGTTCAATCGCAGAGTAGTTCAGTCGGACGGTTAAGAGTTAGTCGCATATAGCCCAGTCGCATAGTGTCTAGTCGTACGGAAGGAAGTGCAATCGCACGTTTGAGTACCCATTCGCATGAATAGCCCAATCGCATGGCCCAGTCGCATGGAGGACATGCGACTGGTGATAGTTCAGTCGCCCGGATAGGGCTGATGTGAGTGAATGTAGAAGTGTATGTATGATGTATGTATGTTAGTATGATGTTGCCATGATAGATGGTGAATACTGATGATATGTAAGTATTTATGTTCCTTATGTGTATGTGTCTTATCTTTAATAACTTTACGTGAATGAACGAACGAAAGAAACGAATGTATTAAGAACGTAAAGTGAAAGATAATGAAAGAAGGAACATGATGAATGAATGCATGCATTAATGAAAGAGAGTAAGAAAGGCTTGCAAGCAAATGAAGGAGGTGCACACCCCTGGCAGGTGTTAGCTCAACGGTGTACGGGTTAGCTACCCCGAAGGATGTACATCGGGTCAATCATTGAGATTGATAATGAGGTGAGCAACTTCGTGTTGCAAGAGACTCGGTTAGCAGGCAATCATAAGATTGTCACTGAGGTGAGCAGTCGCGCACTGCAACAGACTCGGCTAACGTATGTTAGAAGTAAAGTGAGAAGATGAGTGGTGCATGTACCTACCCCAGGTGACTGGATCAGCTTTGTGCACAACGTTCGTGGCTAACCACCACAGGTCCAGCACCAGTAGTATGTATGATGAAAGTGGGGTATTGTACATGTCACCGAATGTAATGAACGTTCGAACGAAAGTAATGAAAGTATGAATGAATGTAATGAATGTTCGAACGTAAGTAATGAATGTATGAATGAAAGTAAAGTACGTACGAAAGTATGTAAAGTATGTATGTATGAAAGTAGACGAGAATGATGAAGTGTACACGAATGAAAGTAAGTAATGAATGATGAGATAATAATAATATTATCTACGTGTACATATGATGTGTGAACACATGTATGAAAGAGCAGTTAATGAGAATGAAAGTATGTTTTATTATAAAACTAGAACTCACTCAGCAACGCTGACTTTTATGTGTTTTCCAGTTCGCAGGTAGTGTTGCTGAGGATGGCACGAGGCGGCTACTCAGCTCTTTGGGATGGCATTCTCCATTTGATAATGCTGCAACGTCATGCGTTGTGGGTCCATAACGCGCGCAACTCATCACGTTGCATGTCATTATGAGATTTCTTGAGGATCTGAATAAACGAGATTACTCAAGAAATCTCCTTTAGATTTTGATAAGTTCGCCACGCATTGGAAGCGTGCGCGTAGCACATGCAACAAAATATGTTGCATGAGAGTGTCTAGAGTATTCCGTCAGGGTTCCGATGTACGGAATTACCTAAGGAATATTCTTTAGTATAAAAATATAATTTTTATGTTTTTGAACTTAATATCTCCTCTAGAGGTCGCTGTATGATCCTATGAGGAGAGACAAAGCAGAGAAAGCTGCATTTTGTAATCAAGTCAATGATGTAATGACTTTTATGAATGAATGAGAATGTATATAATTTATCATTTCCGCTGCGTTGATAATGTACATAGTGTCTAGAACACATAATGTACATTCTCATTCATTCATAAAAGTCATTACATCATTGACTCGATTACAAAATGCAGCTTTCTCTGCTTTGTCTCTCCTCATAGGATCATACAGCGACCTCTAGAGGAGATATTAAGTTCAAAAACATAAAAATTATATTTTTATACTAAAGAATATTCCTTAGGTAATTCCGTACATCGGAACCCTGACGGAATACTCTAGACACTCTCATGCAACATATTTTGTTGCATGTGCTACGCGCACGCTTCCAATGCGTGGCGAACTTATCAAAATCTAAAGGAGATTTCTTGAGTAATCTCGTTTATTCAGATCCTCAAGAAATCTCATAATGACATGCAACGTGATGAGTTGCGCGCGTTATGGACCCACAACGCATGACGTTGCAGCATTATCAAATGGAGAATGCCATCCCAAAAGAGCTGAGTAGCCGCCTCGTGCCATCCTCAGCAACACTACCTGCGAACTGGAAAACACATAACAGTCAGCGTTGCTGAGTGAGTTCTAGTTTTATAATAAAACATACTTTCATTCTCATTAACTGCTCTTTCATACATGTGTTCACACATCATACGTACACGTAGATAATATTATTATTATCTCATCATTCATTACTTACTTTCATTCGTGTACACTTCATCATTCTCGTCTACTTTCATACATACATACTTTACATACTTTCGTACGTACTTTACTTTCATTCATACATTCATTACTTACGTTCGAACATTCATTACATTCATTCATACTTTCATTACTTTCGTTCGAACGTTCATTACATTCGGTGACATGTACAATACCCCACTTTCATCATACATACTACTGGTGCTGGACCTGTGGTGGTTAGCCATGAACGTTGTGCACAAAGCTGATCCAGTCACCTGGGGTAGGTACATGCACCACTCATCTTCTCACTTTACTTCTAACATACGTTAGCCGAGTCTGTTGCAGTGCGCGACTGCTCACCTCAGTGACAATCTTATGATTGCCTGCTAACCGAGTCTCTTGCAACACGAAGTTGCTCACCTCATTATCAATCTCAATGATTGACCCGATGTACATCCTTCGGGGTAGCTAACCCGTACACCGTTGAGCTAACACCTGCCAGGGGTGTGCACCTCCTTCATTTGCTTGCAAGCCTTTCTTACTCTCTTTCATTAATGCATGCATTCATTCATCATGTTCCTTCTTTCATTATCTTTCACTTTACGTTCTTAATACATTCGTTTCTTTCGTTCGTTCATTCACGTAAAGTTATTAAAGATAAGACACATACACATAAGGAACATAAATACATACATATCATCAGTATTCACCATCTATCATGGCAACATCATACTAACATACATACATCATACATACACTTCTACATTCACTCACATCTGCCCTGTCCGGGCGACTGAACTATCACCAGTCGCATGTCCTCCATGCGACTGGGCCATGCGATTGGGCTATTCATGCGAATGGGTACTCAAACGTGCGATTGCACTTCCTTCCGTACGACTAGACACTATGCGACTGGGCTATATGCGACTAACTCTTAACCGTCCGACTGAACTACTCTGCGATTGAACTCATGCGACCGAAACCCTCAGTCGCATTACCTGTCGTGCGATTGAGTCTCAATCGGGCGTCTGAGACTCAGTCGGGCGATTGGACATCAACTAACACTCATTCGGCCGAATGGCCCTTCAGTCGCATAACCCTAACTGGGCAGCGACTGGAGTTCTTCATGAACAGCAGTCGCGAACCCCCGTCCCCACAGTCACCATAAACCTATTTTTAGCCCATTTCGACCCTCCCAAGCCTTAGGGATTCCTACTAGGACCTCGTACAAGCATTTACTAGTCCTAATTCATATCATAAACACATTACTCAAGATTTACCCAAATGGGTCAAACTTTCACTATTTCAAAACTAGGGTTTTAATGTGTTTCCAGCCCCAAAATCGTTAGAAAACATGTAAATGAGGGGTCCTAGAACTCACATTGTCAGGTAGGAGTTGATGGGCTTCGAATTAGCTTGCTTCTCGATCGATCTTGAACTCGGGCAGCACTTTCCCTCTCTTCTTCTCTGTTCTCTGTCGCTCACAGCTCTCTCCCCGACTGAAAATGGGGAGGAGAATGGAGCTACCCCCTTTTTATACCCGTAGCTCATTCGCATCTGGTCCAGGGGCGACTGGACCTTCAGTCGCATCAACACTATGCGATTGGACCCCAATCGCACATGTTTCATGCGGCTCATACTCCATTCGGGCGGTTGAACTCCAATCGTGCGGTTGAGCTTCAATCGGCCGAATAGCCATGCGGTTGACCTCCAGTCGCATAAATCACGGGCGACTGAGGCTCAGTCGCATAGCCTACCAAAAGGTCAAACTTTCGGGTGTTACAAGTCCACCCCCCTTATTTTAGGTTTCGTCCCCGAAACCTGTTACTCGTCGAACAATCGTGGGTAATGCTGCCTCATTTCTTCTTCGGTTTCCCACGTTGACTCGGATCCCTTCCTGTGCCGCCACTGTACACGCACAAGGGGAACCACTTTATTTCTCAACCTTTTCTCTTTGCGATCTATGATCGCCACTGGTTGCTCTACATAATTGAGCTTTTCGTCTACCTCGATATCATCCAGCGGAACGACCATGTCTTCATCCGCCAAACACTTCCTCAAATGAGACACGTGGAAAGTCGGGTGGATTCCACTTAGTTCATCTGGCAGATCTAACCTATAGGCCACCTCTCCTACTCGAGCAATGATTCGGAAAGGGCCTATATATCGCGGACTCAACTTACCCCGCTTCCGGAATCGAATGATCCCTTTCCAAGGTGAGACCTTCAACATAACGCGATCTCCCACCTGGAACTCAATCGGCCTGCGTCGTTTGTCAGCATACGACTTCTGTCGGTCTTTGGCTGCCTTCATATAAGCTTTAATTCTTTCGAGCTTTTCAGTCGTAGCCTCTACCACTTCGACGCTCCCCAATTCTTTCTGACCAATTTCACCCCAACAGACGGGGGTCCTGCATCTTCTACCGTATAACATCTCGTAAGGTGGCATGCCAATACTAGCATGATAACTGTTGTTGTACGAGAACTCAGCTAACGGTAAATGGTCATCCCAACTTCCCCCGAAGTCAATAACACATGCTCGAAGCATGTCTTCCAAAGTTTGAATGGTCCTTTCTGACTGACCATCAGTTTGAGGATGATAAGCCGTGCTAATATGCAACCTCGTCCCCATGGCATCGTGGAATTTCTTCCAGAATTTGGATGTAAACCGGGTGTCGCGATCAGACACAATCGACACCGGTACACCATGACGAGTCACGATCTCTTTGATGAAAAGATCGGCCAACCTCTCGGACGAATATGTCTCCCGCATCGGTAAAAAGTGAGCACTCTTCGTCAATCGATCCACAATCACCCAGATCGTATCATACCCTTTTGGGGTGCGTGGCAGCTTTGTGATAAAATCCATGGTGATGTGTTCCCACTTCCATTCCGGTATGTCCAACGGTTGGATCTTTCCATACGGCTTCTGGTGCTCCGCCTTCACTTGCAAACACGTGAGGCATTTACTCACATACTCCACCACATCGCGTTTCATACCCGGCCACCAATAATCTTTCTTCATATCTTGGTACATCTTGGTGGCACCGAGATGAATGGAGTATCGAGACTTATGAGCTTCATCCAAAATCTTTATTCGCAGATCCCCAAGACGAGGAATCCACATACGCCCAAACCGAGTTCTAACACCCATTGCGTTCTCACCCAACTCCGCGACCAGACCTCTCATGCGTTCAGAGTTAAGATGTTCGTCCTTTAAAGCCTCATCTTGGAACTCTTTGACCTGTTTCATTACGTCGGAGGTCATGATTAGCTGGTACGCCTTCACTCGAATTGGCTCGGGCCTCTCTTTTCGGCTAAGGGCATCCGCCACCACATTGGCCTTGCCCGGATGGTAATGGATCTCACAATCATAGTCCTTTATAAGCTCTAACCATCGCCGTTGCCTCATATTCAGATCTTTCTGCTCGAAGAAGTACTTCAAGCTTTTGTGGTCCGTGAAGATGGTACACTTTGTCCCGTACAGATAGTGCCGCCAAATCTTCAACGCAAAAACCACCGCTGCTAGCTCCAAATCATGAGTAGGGTAGTTAACCTCATGAACTTTCAGCTGTCGGGATGCATAGGCTATCACCTTTCCTCTCTGCATTAATACACACCCCAACCCCGAGTAGGAGGCATCAGAATAAACCACCAAATCTTCACTCCCCTCGGGTAACGCCAATACTGGAGCTTGGGTCAATCTCGTCTTCAGTTCTTCGAACGCCTTCTCTTGAGCTTGACCCCATACAAATTTCACATCCTTCCGGGTCAACTTTGTCAGTGGAGAAGCAATTTTGGAAAAGTCTTGGATAAACCTTCGGTAGTAGCCCGCCAAACCCAAGAAACTACGGATCTCGGACGGCGTCTTCGGAGATTTCCATTGTATAACTGCTTCCACTTTCGCCGAATCGACCATAATCCCGTCCGGATTTACTACATGACCCAAGAATTGAACTTCACGCAACCAGAATGCGCACTTGGAGAATTTAGCATACAACTTCTCCCTTCTCAACGTCTCCAGAACTTCGCGAATGTGACCGGCATGCTCAGTCTCACTCTTTGAATAAATCAAGATGTCATCAATGAATACAATCACTGATTTATCCAACATCGGCCGGCACACCCTATTCATCAGGTCCATAAAAGCAGCTGGCACATTGGTCAGACCAAATGACATAACGAGAAACTCATAATGACCGTAGCGCGTATGAAAAGCTGTTTTAGGGATATCCTGCTCCTTCACCTTCAGTTGATGGTAGCCTGATCGAAGATCTATACGTGAAAACCAACTAGCACCCTGAAGTTGATCAAACAAGTCGTCGATCCTCGGCAAGGGGTATCTGTTCTTTACTGTCAGCTTATTCAGCTCGCGGTAGTCGATGCACATCCTTATACTACCGTCCTTCTTCTTTACAAACAGGACCGGAGCACCCCAAGGTGAGATACTCGGTCGAATAAACCCCTTATCCAACAGCTCTTGTAACTGCTCCATCAATTCTTTCATCTCCGTCGGGGCCAATCGGTATGGTGCTTTGGCAACAGGTTGGGCGCCTGGTACTGAATCAATCTGAAACTCGATCTCTCTGTCTGGTGGCAATCCCGATAAGTCTTCCGGGAACACGTCTGGGAACTCACACACAACCGGAACATCAGACAGTTGTGGTGCTGGCTTCTCTACATCTTTCACATAACATAAATAGGCGTTACATCCACGCCTCATACATTTCCCCGCCACTGCCATTGAGATCACTTTCGGAATCGTAGTAACCCGATCCCCATAAACTGTCACTGGACTACCGTCAGGCGCTGTCAAACTGAGTTCTCGTATAACAACAGTTATCATGCTAGTATTGGCATGCCACCTTACGAGATGTTATACGGTAGAAGATGCAGGACCCCCGTCTGTCGGGGTGAAATTGGTCAGAAAGAATTGGGGAGCGTCGAAGTGGTAGAGGCTACGACTGAAAAGCTCGAAAGAATTAAAGCTTATATGAAGGCAGCCAAAGACCGACAGAAGTCGTATGCTGACAAACGACGCAGGCCGATTGAGTTCCAGGTGGGAGATCGCGTTATGTTGAAGGTCTCACCTTGGAAAGGGATCATTCGATTCCGGAAGCGGGGTAAGTTGAGTCCGCGATATATAGGCCCTTTCCGAATCATTGCTCGAGTAGGAGAGGTGGCCTATAGGTTAGATCTGCCAGATGAACTAAATGGAATCCACCCGACTTTCCACGTGTCTCATTTGAGGAAGTGTTTGGCGGATGAAGACATGGTCGTTCCGCTGGATGATATCGAGGTAGACGAAAAGCTCAATTATGTAGAGCAACCAGTGGCGATCATAGATCGCAAAGAGAAGAGGTTGAGAAATAAAGTGGTTCCCCTTGTGCGTGTACAGTGGCGGCACAGGAAGGGATCCGAGTCAACGTGGGAAACCGAAGAAGAAATGAGGCAGCATTACCCACGATTGTTCGACGAGTAACAGGTTTTGGGGACGAAACCTAAAATAAGGGGGGTGGACTTGTAACACCCGAAAGTTTGACCTTTTGGTAGGCTATGCGACTGAGCCTCAGTCGCCCGTGATTTATGCGACTGGAGGTCAACCGCATGGCTATTCGGCCGATTGAAACTCAACCGCATGATTGGAGTTCAACCGCCCGAATGGAGTATGAGCCGCATGAAACATGTGCGATTGGGGTCCAATCGCATAGTGTTGATGCGACTGAAGGTCCAGTCGCCCCTGGACCAGATGCGAATGAGCTACGGGTATAAAAAGGGGGTAGCTCCATTCTCCTCCCCATTTTCAGTCGGGGAGAGAGCTGTGAGCGACAGAGAACAGAGAAGAAGAGAGGGAAAGTGCTGCCCGAGTTCAAGATCGATCGAGAAGCAAGCTAATTCGAAGCCCATCAACTCCTACCTGACAATGTGAGTTCTAGGACCCCTCATTTACATGTTTTCTAACGATTTTGGGGCTGGAAACACATTAAAACCCTAGTTTTGAAATAGTGAAAGTTTGACCCATTTGGGTAAATCTTGATTAATGTGTTTATGATATGAATTAGGACTAGTAAATGCTTGTACGAGGTCCTAGTAGGAATCCCTAAGGCTTGGGAGGGTCGAAATAGGCTAAAAATGGGTTTATGGTGACTGTGGGGACGGGGGTTCGCGACTGCTGTTCATGAAGAACTCCAGTCGCTGCCCAGTTAGGGTTATGCGACTGAAGGGCCATTCGGCCAAATGAGTGTTAGTTGATGTCCAATTGATAGGATCAATTAGAGCAATCTGTATCAATTAGATGAACAATTCAAAGCAAAATACAATCAAGTGTGATCAAATCAAGACAAATCAACAAAATTCATATTCCATTGATTGCAAAGACGATTACAAGTGATAGAAAGCAGTTCTCATAAAACATATGCAAAACTTACAATCTACACTACGTCTAAGCTATTTATACTAGAACTAAGGAACTAAATTTACACAAAAAGTCCCTACACTAGTATAAAATACAAAAACAGACACTAAACAATAAAAGACTAAATGTTAATCTTTTAAGGGACCTAACAATACTCCCCCTAAGATTGACATTGTCTTCAGTCTTCTGTTCAGCTCCATCCTTTTCTTTTTCTTCTTTTGTCTTGATCTTGACTTTGTCTTCATTTCTTCTCAGCATCCTTTGACTTTTTCTTTTCTCCTTGAATCTTCTATCTTCAATCTGCAATGAAATCCTCGGGCTCTTCTTTTACTTTAAACATTGGCTTTTGCTTATACATGTCAATCTCCCTCAATGCATTATCAATTGATGACTTGAATTTACCAGCAAGCATTGCTTGTTCTGGTTTTGAGTCATTTGTTTTGATCTCTAACATCTTCATTCTTTCCAATGTATCCTTAGAGAGACATGCTATATCAACATTAGCATATAACTCTATAGGATGTTTACTTTCTTTGCAGTACACTTCTAAAACACCTTTTCGAGAAATTCTCATAAATTCAATGTCTTTTATATCTCTTTTTACTATATTTGCATATGCAAGAGCCTTTCTCAATGAAATTCGCTCCATTGCAGCATTCATTACATTAATGATTGAGATGAAGTATTTCTTATCTTGTTCTGCAATCTCAGGAATCACTTTTTCAAACTTCTGTACAGACAAGAATGAAATATAACTCGGGTGTAAAAGTTTTAGCTCAAAAGTTCCAAACAATGAAATCAAGTCCTCATCCCAATTTGCGAGATTTCGGACCAACTTCAACTCAAAAGTTGATGTATTATAAAACCATCTCAAAATCGGTTTTGACTTTTGATTTCCTTCTATAACCTTCAAACCCGGAGAAGTTACTTTCTCGAAATACTTATCTGAAAATTCAATCATAAAATGTTCTTCCTCTGATTGTAAACCTCTCAACTTTTTGTTTTTCTTGAGAAAAGCAAAGTACTCCTTGTCTTCTTGATCACATCTTGTTTCAAGGAAGTTATTTGTCCTTGCTAGTCCTCTTTTCAAAAGTTCTACAAACATTGAACCACGTTTTGATTCAGTAGGGTTTATCAATTCAAGCTTACTCAACTCCTTCAAGTCTTGCACTGGAAGTTTAATGATGCTAGAGTAGAAGTGATATACATCACACACAGCATTTACTCGTTTTATCAAAAATGCATCAAATATCTCATCATACTTCCATGCAATAATTTTGACTTGATTTGTAAAATCTGGAGCAATCATTGCATTTAAAAGCTCAGCAACAGATTGTCCTCTCTGCAAAACATTTCTCACTAGATCACCAGTTGATCTAGACTTGTCAAAAATTTGAATTTGTTCAGATGAAGCTTTGTATACTTGTTTCTCTGTTTGTGGAAACATGCTCATCAATTCTTTTCTTCTTTCAATCACATTGGATTTCTGAGCCATCTGCTTGATTTCTTGAGGTTTTAACATTCGTGTTCTTTTTGTAATATCTAAATACTGAGGATTATCAGTATCTAGAATGATCATTTTATTGGATTGCTTTTCAGTCAATTGAAAGCTTTTGACTAAATTTCTCAACGATTCTCCTTGTAATCTCTTCAGTCTTTTCCATGGATAATTTCTAGCTTGCAACCAAGATCTTAAAGCAGTTATACTCATTTCATTTGGATCTGGATGGTGCAATTCAGAACTAGAAATTTCCTCAACATTTATGCTCTCCTGTCTTCTATCCCATTCACCATGTTCTAAACTTATTTCGTTTGGATCAACTGGTGCATGAGACTCAGCAGCTAAACACTTCTCATATGCATCATTTATTTGAGAAACAGTCAAACCATCTAAAAACACTCTGTTATACTTCATCTTTATAAGATACTGATATCTTTCTTCAAAATCTGTGGGTATATCATCATAACTTTGATCAAAATCTCTTAAAGATGGATCTTCAATCTCTTCAATCACATCTTCATCATCCAAAACCTCATTATACCAGTCATCATTAAATTCTTCTTCTAAATCTTCAAGAGCACCAATTTTATCTTGACTCATTTGCTCTTGACTCTCTTGATGTTCTTTTTCAATAGGTTCTTCAACTCTTTGAACTTTTGAAGAAGTTCTAGTAATAAATTCAACATCAGCTTCATCTAATTTCCTCTTTCCTTTCTCTCTTTCAGATACTTTTTCAATATCAATTGGAATGTTTTCAGCACTAATCACAATTTCTGGAGAAGAGGGCTTTGCTAATTCTTTTAACTTTGTTAATTCTTCATTCAATCTTTTATTTTCTTCAGACAGATTCTTGAATTTTTCTTCCAGCAAATCATAATCTTTGATCATAACTTCAAAGTTCTTTATAACATCTTCTTTATCTTTAGCATACCCAACAATCTTTTCATCTTTTGACAAACCATCTTCTTTCAATTGTTCATTAGCTTTCTTCAACAAGACAAGCTCTGCTTTTAATTCTTCAATCTCTTTTTCTTTTGCTTTATTATCAACTTTTAAGCTTTCGAGTTCATCAACATCAAGAATTTCTTCAGTTTGAACTGCCACATCAGTTTTAGATACAGGTATATCTTGATGAATTTGAAATGTCTCAATGAACTCATAATCAAAGATTTGATCATCAACATTCATTTCTTGTTCATTCTCAAAGTGAGCTTGTTCCTCTTCATGTATTTCTTCATGAGCAGTTTCATCAATGATAGAATCATCTACATCATCAACTGCTTCATGCTCACTTTCTTGTTCATGAACTTCATCACCTATTATATCTTCATCTTCGTTTTGAGCTTCAGTTTCATGCTCAGACCTTGGTGATTCATGAATTATATCCTGGTGAGTTTCAGCTTCATCACCATCATCATCATTATCATCATCTTGATCATCATTATCATCTTGATCATCATTATCATCTTGATCATCTTCATCCAAAGGAAATTCATCTATAAGATCAGTAGGATCAATTGGTTCTCCCTCTATCAAATGATAATGCTCCACATTAATGTCAACCTCATCATTTGCTACATTTAACATGTAGTCAAACATGGGTACATTTTGAGCACCTGTTATCATTGATAACTTTTTATATGTCATTTCAGACATATTTTCCATCTCCAATCGATCTCCACCAACACCATACACATGAATGTCAGGATATTCCTCATTAATAATCATTTGAAGGAATCTTGGATACATTAAGTATTTATGCCTTGTTCCTTTTTCCAAATTGAATACAAAACCATTCAGTATCCATCTTGACATATTAAATCTTCTGTTTGTAGCAACAGCAACAATTGGTGAAGCTATGTCCACAGGAAATGAGTTCCAACCAGCACTCCTTTTGGACAAGCAATGTTAGAAGATATAACACAGAAGCTTCCAATGATTATAAACTCTTGCTCGAAAGAATTGTTTCTTGGGAAACTGATCAGGGTGACCCATAGCCATAAAACTTTCTCTGCATTCATCAAAAGAAAATTCACATCTATCTTCTGGATCATTTTCTCCCAATCTCAGAGCATTTCTGATAGAATCTTCGGATACTTCTATCATTCTATCTCTGGTTATAAAGCCCCTTACAAATTTTCTTCCATCTTCAACTTCAACCTGAGCTGTATTCCAAAACTGTCTGATAAGCCTGTCATAGATTACTGTTTGGTAGCACATGGCATAAACATATTTGGTTCTTAGCAGAAATCTGATCATTTCTTCATATGAGAAAGCATCTTGAACTTCATCATTCAAAAATGCAACAATATTATGCTTAGGTACAAATTTCAGTTCTGCCATCTGCAAAATTTAAGAACAAAGATGTTAGACAATGTGTATTTTGAAGCAAATGATTAATTGTGAGTTTAAAATAATGATGATTTAAGAAATTATAAACTGATGTGTTAAATTTAATTTGAATTTTGAAAACAACTTGAATTTTAATTTTAAGTGTACACACTTAATTTTGCAAAATGATGAATTTTCAAGATTGTTTTTGATTAGCATTTTAACACTTCTGTTTATGAAATCTTATATCACTTTATTAAACTCTTAAATTCCTGAGATGATGATTTGTATCAATGTTGATTTTATTTTGAATTTTGTTTTATTTTATTTTGAAAATTTTGAAACTGTTCATCTTCTTCAACAGTTCATCATCCTCGAGACTGTTCATCGAAGACCCTGAACCAAAAATTCAATCAAACATCAGATTATCACAAGATTATCCTAATATAATGATCGAAATCATCAGATGAACACGAATCAATCATCAATTTTTCTCATTTTTCTCTCGATTTGAAGAACTCTGTGATTTTTCAAGTGTTAGGGTTCATACGACCCACAGGGATCGTACGACCATCAAAATGTTTCATTTCAAATGAAATCAGTTGAAAATGATTCATTTACTTACATTCACAATCACACGAATACTATCAATCAATCGGAAATTTTTGTTTGAAGTGAATACAATCGATGAATAAGGGTTTTTGTTCGAAGAAAGTCGAAAGTTCGAGTGTTCAGAGGGTTTTGTGAGGGTTTTTGAATTTAGAATGAAATGAATATCACAAGTGTTCTATTTATACTAAGTATAAAAATTTAGACTCATGAGCACTGTTGGTCGTTTTAGGATCATTCAGACTCATTAGGTCAAAAATTTCACCAAGTATCTAGACATATGAGCACTGTATAACAGTCGTATTAGCACTGTTAGACACATTAGTCTAGCCGTATGAGAACTATTTCAGACTCATGAGAACTGTTAGTCGCATAAGCACTGTTGGTCGCATAAGAACTGTTCCAGTAGCATGAGTACTGTTTCAGTAGCATAAGCAATTTTTCAGTAGCATTAGCACTATTAGTCGTATAATAAATCTGAAATGTCCACATTCACTTGTAATTTTTCAAGTCTTCCACCTGCACACTGTTTAAACAAATTAGTAATATTTCATACTAATATTCAAACAATATTGCATAATTTTACATTTTGACCCTCAAAGTTTCAAATTTACACTTTTGACCCTCAAAGTTTCAAATTTTCATTTTTTGACCCTTAAAGTTTCAAATTTTCATTTTAACCCTCAAATTTGAACTATTTACAAGTTTGACCCTTCATCTTAGTTTTAAAATGAACAACCAAATATTTCAACATCTGTCTTGATTTAAACTTTTCAAAAAGCTTTTCCTTGCTAAAAATTCACATACTTTGAAATTAAAGCATCATCCGTTCAATTCAATCATGATCATTTTCATTTTGATTTTCTGAGAATATTCTTACTGGATTATTACTCCCCCTAAACTTTTAAGTTTCACAAACTTAGAAGTTTATTAATTGATCATAAGAATATCATACTTAACTTTGTTATATTGCCTGCACACAAGAAAACATGCATAAAATCAAAATTAAAGCAGAATAAAAATCTAATATTTACACTAGAATCTTTGATTGCAGTGAGATCATATTAGATAAGATCAGACATTAAAATAAAAAATTGTGTGGATAGTCATAGACAATGATTAAATCCTGATCAAGTGTGTTCCAGGTCAGTGATTATCACAGCAAAGGAGACACAAGATCTAAGGACAGCAAATGAGTGTTTTTGACATAACCTATCAGCTCACTTACTTTTTCAATTCTTGGATGAGTATGGTAGAGGTGTATGACAAGATGTGACTCATACCAAGACAAAGAGGATCAACCATCATCAAGACATGCAAGAAAGCACTTATTCTCAACTTATTACCTAACAAATATGCATAATCAGAGTTCATGTTACTTAATTTAACAGAGAATGATCATGGATAACCATTTGATCAACTCTAACCATCCTTTTGAATGGGTTGTGCACATTGGCATCTTTTGCATCAAATGAGAATATCCAGGTCTGTAATGACTTACAACAGAGGATATCTCGGTACTTCAGGTCTATGATGACTCATAACAGAGAAGTAAATGATGCTTGTAACAAACCTCATGATTAGTCACATTACCATTAGGTGTGAGCAGGAGTAGCTTAACAAGCAGTCAATCTGATAAGCTAATACACTCAAATGTACTTAGATGAATACACAAACAAGCATAAGAATGTGGGTAATCACAAGAATTTACTTGTTCAGTATACTAGCATGATAGTGTTTACACAACAATTCCTGATCTTGTCAGACTTTATTAGCGAGTGAAGTATGTAACTGATCTTACTAATGTACTATCATTTCTCACAGAAGGCAAAAACAGATTCATTCCTAAAATAAAGAATGAAAAATGAAAAGCACTCTATTTTTGGATTTTTGATTTATATTTTTCTATTTGATTTTGGGGTTTTCTACTTTTGTATTTGATTTTCTATAAAAGAAAGCACACACACACAAACAATCAGGCAAATAACTATGAAAAGTTATCCTTATGAAAATTTTCAGATTTAGGAAAGTTTTTGATCATGAAAAGATTCAAATTTGTAACCAGGTTTACACATGGTTAATAAGTCCAATTGACTCCACTAAGTACTCAAACCTTCCTGGTAGAAAAGCTTTAGTAAATAGGTCTGCCAACTGTTTTTCAGTTGCTATTTGAATCAAAATGATTAAACCTTTTTCAGAATTATCTCGTAAAAAATGATATCGAATTTCGATATGTTTTGTTTTTGAGTGTTGAACTGGATTAGCTGTAATGAACATAGCAGCAGTGTTATCAATGTAAATGGGTGTTTTAAGAAAATTGAACCCATAATCTAGCAGTTGGTTTTGCAACCAAAGGATTTGAGAACATCCTGCTGATGCAGCTATGTACTCAGCTTCTGCAGTTGAGACAGAAACATTTGTTTGTTTCTTACATTGCCATGAAACTAATCTGGGTCCAAGAAACTGACAACCACCCGTTGTAGATTTTCTATCTTGACAACATCCACCATAATCACTATCTGTATATCCATATAACTCAAAATTACCCTCGTAAGGATACCAAAGCCCTAAGGCTGGTTTACCTTTGAGATACCTGAATATTCTTTTGACAGCAATTAAGTGAGATTCTTTCGGGTCTGATTGATACCTTGCACAGACACAAACAGCATACATTATGTCTGGTCTTGATGCAGTAAGATACATCAAAGAACCAATCATAGATCTGTATAATGTTTGATCTACTGATTTTCCTTTAGGATCAGGTTCAATCTTGGTGTTTACGTCAGCTGGAGTTCTTATGGATTGACAATCATGCAGTTTAAATTTCTTCAAGAGTTTATCAACAAATTTCTCCTGATTGATAAAAATACCATCTGCAGATTGTTGAACTTGTAATCCAAGAAAGAAATTGATTTCTCCCATAGAACTCATTTGAAACCGAGATTTCATGATTTCTTCAAATTCTTTGCACAAATTTGGACTGGTAGAACCAAATATGATATCATCTACATACACTTGCACACATAAGAGATCATCATTATCCTTCTTTATGAATAAAGTTGGATCGATTTTCCCTCTTGTATAACCATGTTGGATCAAGTGTTGAGATAATGTTTCATACCAAATTCTAGGAGCTTGATGTAGTCCATATAAAGCTTTGCTAAGCTTATACACACGATGTGGAAATTCTGCATCCTCAAAGCCCGGAGGTTGCTTGACATACACATCATCAGTGATTGGACCATACAGAAATGCACCTTTTACGTCCATTTGATACACCTTGAATTTCATGAATGATGCATAAGCCAGGAAAACACGAATAGATTCGAGTCTTGCAACTGGAGCAAATACTTCATCATAGTCAATTCCTTCTTCCTGTGTGTATCCTTGTGCAACAAGTCTTGCTTTGTTTCTGATTACAATGCCACGATCATCAGTTTTATTTCTGAACAACCATTTGGTGCCTATGGCATTTTCTCCTTCAGGTAATTCCACCAACTTCCACACTTCTTGTTTTCGAAATTGTAGAAGTTCCTCCTGCATAGCTTCAATCCAACCATTGTCCTGCAATGCCTCGGTGACATTTTTAGGAACAGTCTGAGAAAGGAAACATGAGTATAAACAAACATTTGCATGTTCAGATTTACTCCTAGTAGTTCTTTCATTCAGAGGACCAATAATCTGTGATGTTGGATGGTTCCGGTGGATACGAGATATCGGAATCTCATTTCCTTGAACAGTAACATCAAGATTTGTTTGGTTCAGATTGGAGAGCTGTTGCAATAAGGTAGAGGAATGTGGTGTGAAATTTGGAACTTGAGTTGGAGAATTGAGAAAGTAATCGAAGTTACTATGATCAATTACATCTCCAGAGATAGAAGATGTGCCAGACTCAGGATGTCCAATTTCTGTACCATCATTAGGAAAAGGTTGTGTTGCTTCTTGAGCAGCTGAAACAGAATGATCTGAAGCTGGAGAATCAGGAACATTGTCATGGAAATGGATTGTTGAATCCTTGACAAATGAAAAAAATGGATAATCTGGACGAGCATCATCTGAATCATCAGAATCTGAATCATCACTGAAAGATCCAAGATCTCCTCTTGAGTTCTTCTTACCTGAAAAATCATCAGATTGATTAAACAAGTTAGACTGAAATGAGTTTGACAAAGAATCCAAATCAAATAACCATGCAGGACCATTTGAAACTGATGGAAAAGAATTTTCCAAAAATTTAACGTTGAATGTTTCATTAATAGTGTTTGTCCTAGAGTTATATACTCGATAGGCTTTTGAAACAGATGAATATCCAACGAAAAATCCATTATCAGCTTTTTCTTCAAATTTTCCTAACTGATCACTTGAATTAAGAATCATAACGGGACAACCAAATGATTTTAAAAAATTTATGTTTGGTTTCCTGTCAAACATCAACTCATATGGAGTTTTCTTTTTATCTTTAACAAGCAAGATTCTGTTCTGAATAAAACATGCTGTGGATATTGCTTCGTCCCAGAAAGTGATTGGAAGTTTAGCATCTGCTAACATAGAACGGGCACCTTCAATCAAAGTTCTGTTCTTCCTTTCAGCAACTCCATTTTGTTGTGGAGTTCTGGGAGCACTGAACTGATGAACTATTCCTTTTTCTGCACAAAACAAATCAATGTTAGCATTTTTAAATTCAGTTCCATTATCACTTCTTATTATTTTTACTTTTTGATCAAGTTGATTTTCAACTTTGTTAATAAATTCTTTTAGAAGATTTGCAGTTTCAGATTTAGCTTGAAGAAAGAAAACCCATGAAAATCTTGTATAATCATCTATGATGACTAAACAATAAGATTTTCTACCAATACTCCTAACATTAGTTGGTCCAAAAAGGTCCATATGTAACATCTGGAGTGGTTTGGTATTTGAGTTTATCAGCTTGGACTTATAAGACGCTCTATGTTGTTTTCCCTTCAGACATGCTGAGCAGTGATCAGTAGTTGAAAACTTCTTGGAAGGAAGTCCAATAACATGATTTCCTGCTACAAGCTTGTTCATGTTTTGAAGTTGGAATGACCGAGACGTCTATGCCAAAGCTGGCTTTCATCATTTGAAGCTTTAGCAATCAGGCAGGTAGTTTCAGTTGCAGGATCCACTTGAGACATATCCAATTTGTATACATCTCTGTCTCTAGCAGCTTTAACTATCACCCAGTCATTGCTAATCTGAAATCCTGGTTTCAAGACATAACAGTGAGATTCATCAAAAAGAACAGAGTAAGATTTATCACAAATTTGGGATACACTTAAAAGATTAAAGTTCAACTGTGAACAGAAGTTGACTTTATCAAAACTTATAATCCCATTGGACACTGTTCCCTCTCCTGTTATCTTTCCACCTGCATCTCCTCCAAAAGCAACATGAGTACCGTCCTTTAACTTAAAGTCTTGCAACAAGGCTTGATTGCCTGTCATATGCCGGCTACACCCACTGTCAACATACCATGAGTTGATTGGTCTCCGCGGGCGTACCTGCATTCACAAAGATTTAAGGTAAGTTAGTAACCCAAGCCGAGATGGTCTTGGGCTTGCCAAACTTGTCAACAATTGTAAATTGTTTAAAATGAAGTTTGTTGACATCTGGTTTCTTTTGAATTTTAACTTGTTCAATTTCTTTTTGAGAAACCAACTGATTATCTCTTTGAGATTTTGATTTGAAGGCATTATTAAGAAATCTTGAACTCTTGTATGAATCATTTGAGAATGTTCCTTGGTTTATTCTCACAGATCGAGGAATAAACTTTTCTTGATGATATTGCTGTGATTTGACAAATTCTGAATTGTTTCTTCTGAAAGATCTCAAACCCAAGGAAGATTGTTGTTGTGAAAATTTAAATCCAATATTCTGATTTCTTATAAATTGTGGATTTATAAAACCTTGAGTATTGAATTCCTTCCTTGTAGAGTTCTTCCTGAAGTAACAATCATTGGTATTGTGATTTCTTTCATCACATAAAGCACAGTATTTGTTAAAATAACATTCAGCTGTGGTGTGATTTGTCATATCACATATGTAGCAATACTTGTTAAAGTAACATTCAGAAATGTCATGATTGTACATGTCACAGATATCACAATACTTTTCAGAATGTTTAAACAACATTTTATTAACCCTTGATGTTGAAGCAACATTTGATTCTTGTTTGAATTTTGGGTTAGGCAATTTAATTTGTTGTTTAATTTGAGTAAAGTTTGTCTTTTGATCTTTGGGATTTTTCTTTTGAACTTGAACAAAATTCTTTGACTCCTTTGATTCAAATCTTTTGTACACAGCGGAAGTCTTATGATCTGGACTTGTTCTCAGATCAGAGTTAGATTTGATCTTAGGTGTATTTGTTATTTTTGTGTTTGTGTTCAAGTCAAAAGTTCCAGCAGACACAAACTTCACAGGTTTAATTTGAGTATTGTTCTGTGAATGATTAATTGATTCAGTTTTCTTTGCTTTTGCAGCTTTTCTTCGTCTTTGATTTCGCAATCTAGATGAAGTTTTCTTGATTTGAAGTTTAGTTGAATCTTGAGAAGATTCCTTTTGACATTCTTTCACTTCAGTTAGTTCATTTGAACTAGAATCATCAGAATTATTGTTATCTGATTTAACCTCTTCATATTTTCTTTTAGTTTGTTATTGACATCAGAATTTTCACTCTTTAGCTCAGTTTGTTCAATAACATTTTCACCTTTTGGTACGAACAGCTTCTTTTGTTTTTGTTGAGGTTCATAAGATTTAACTTTGATTGGATGACCATTTTTGATCTTGTTTAAGTCAGTTTCTTCATAAACTTCAACATTTTTCTTTTGAATGTTCTTTTGATCTTGAAATTCCTTCAGTTTAGCTTTGTTTTCTGGTGAATGATCATGAGTATTGAAATTATCAGGTAATGTTTTGAGATAGATTCAGGCATTGGTTCGTGTGTGAATCCTAGTCCTGTTTTGTCTTTGTCATTCCTTCCATTCACCAGTTGCTCAACAATTTTCTTTGAGCTTTTAACTTTAGCTAAGTCTATTTGAGTTGATGCATGTGCCAATTTTTCTTTTTCAAGTGTTTTGTTCATCTCTTCAAGTTGTTGTTTGACAAGTTCAAGTTCTTTAATGGTTTTGTTCCATGATGCTTGAAGAGACATGATCTTTTCATCAGCAATTTTGTGATCTGATTTTAGCTTGTTGTGTTTTGATTCTTCTTGTTTGAGCTTGTCACAAATTTTAAATGAGTATGTTCTGTAGTGTTCAACTAGCTCAAAACATGCTTTTGTGCACATTTTCTCTCTCACTTCTACTGGTATTTCAGGATATGAGTGTGAAGATTCAGTATCAGAAGAATAAACAACCTTTGGCTGTTCTGATTGAGCCATAAGAGCAACTTCTTCAGAGGTATCTTTTGGGTCTGATTTGTCACTCCAATCATACTCTTCTTCTTGATCTGATTCATCATATTTAGGATCTTTAAATTCTGACCAGTCTTCATCATCAACTTCAGCAACTAGTGCCAGATTAGCAGTGAGATCAGCAGTAAATTGTTCTGCATATGCACTCCAGTCATAACCATCTTTGATGTTTACAACCAGTGCCTTCTTGGTTTCCTCACTTTTCTTCTCTTCTTTGGGTTCTGGCATTGGTAGACTTTGGTATGGCTTCTGAAAAGTCTTGTTTGCCTGTTGCTGATACTTTTGACCATTTGAGCTGCCTTGGTTATTTCCTCCTTGGTTTCTTGGAGCTTTGCATTCTCTTGAAAAATGACCATAACTGTTACAGTTAAAGCATCTTGATTTTGATTTATCAAACCCAACAGTTTTGTTTGCACTGGGTTTGTAATTTCTGTTAGTGTAAGCATGCTTTTGAGTTCTGTAGGCTATCATGACCATCTGCCAATTAAGATCCATTTCTTCTACATCATCTGGATTCATTTCAAACAAATCCTGTAGAACTAGCTCCATTTGAGTCAGATGACTGCCTTGATAAGCTTGAAAGCTTGCCATGAATGCAGTGAAAGCAGCTTTGACTCTTCATCTTGTAAAAGAATGTTGATCACATCTTTCACTTTACTTGGATTGGGAGAGTTTGAGGAGGATGGCATCTCAGTTGAAGGTTTTGGCATTTGAGCTTTAGGTGAAGATTGTGGTTGTGGTTGTGGTTGAGTGGAGTAAGCAGGTGTACTTGTGAAGAATCCTGCTCCCACAAATAGATCACCTTCATCTTCAGGAGTAGATTGATCTTTGGCCAAGAATGCATTCTCAACAGTATTTGCTGGTGAAGCAACATACTTATACTGAGTTGTAGATGCATGTCTATCATTATTTCTTGAGCTCTCATCAATTTCTACAGATTCAATTTTAGCAATGAGCAGATCAAGATCCATTGGAAACTTCTCAGTATGTTTCAACAGAGTGACAGTTTGTTTCCAAGAAGATGGTAGTGCATTTAGAAGTCTATTGTTTAAGTCCTCAAGATCATTCTTGATTCCCAAAGTAGACATCTCTGTAGTTAATTGCACAAACCTGTTCATCATTTGGTTTATTGTTTCTCCTGAGATATGCTCAAAAAGTTCCAATTGCCTTTTCAGTTTCTGCCTTTTCAGATCTTGAATCTCTTTTCCTCCTTCACATATAATCTTCAAGGCTTTATACATTGTATATCCAGTCTGATAGTTTTCAAGCCTTGAAAGAACTTCCAGTGGTAGTCCTTTACACATGAGAGAATATGCTTTGATGTCATTCTTTACTTTCTTTAGATCATCACCATGAAGATTATCTTCTGGATAAGGCTCTTGTGAATCTTTAGAATACACAAATCCTCTGTCTGGACCATCAGTAGTCACAGGAATGTATGGACCTTTTTCAATTGATTTCCACAGATCAGTGTCTATGGAATTCAAATGATGTTTCAGCCTAAGAGACCAATTTTTAAAATCTGCTCTGTTTTTAAGTTTTGGAACTCTATTCTCAGAAGATTTTTTTTTATATTTTTGTTGTTTTTATAATCTTTTGAATTAAGAAATAAAAAAAATATTTTTGGGTTTTTGAAATTTTATGAAAAATTTCTAAGTGTTAAGGCTGAAAAGTCCGAAACAGTGGTCAAACGTCCAACAGTAGTGATACGACCAGAAGTGAAACTTCCAATAGTTGTAATACGTCCAACAGTGAAAAAGTCCAACAGTAGTGATGAGTCCAACTGTGATGAGTCTAAGGGATTGCCTTAGAAAAATATTCAACACAGTGCTGAAACTACCAACAGTAGTTATACGACCAAAGTTGAAACGACCAACAGTCGTTATACGGCTGAGCTGAAATGACCAACAGTCGTTATACGGCTAAGGTAAAATGACCAATAGTCGTTATATGGCTAAGGTAAAACTACTAACAGTAGTGATGTGTCTAACCAACAGTGGTTATACGACTAGGGTGATACGACTGAAACAGTTGAGAAAAGTCCAACAGTTCTCAAACGACCAATCACTTAGTCAATTTTCAGTGTTTTTTACCCCTAATACGGCACATTCATCAGATTCTTATGAATGTAACGAACTCAGAAATCTCAAAATCCTTCAATTGTTGATGAATTGAGCTGAAATTTCGCAATTAGTTCAAGATTATGCCGATAATCAATCCTATAACCTCAATTTCAGTGATTATCAACAACTTTCTATGAATTTCAGAGATTTTAGGTCGAACACTCAAGAACACATATTCGTACTGTTTTTCCACTAATTCACTTGATTTTTATGAGATAAACTGCAAATTGTGATTCAAAACATGTTTCTGATGATGAAACACAGCTTCGATTCACAATATTTCACTTGAATTGTCAATTGATTACAGATTTCAGTGGATTTTTGAAGTATCTATCTTCGACAGAACCTCAAAAACACGCAACCGAAAGCTCTGATACCAATTGATAGGATCAATTAGAGCAATCTGTATCAATTAGATGAACAATTCAAAGCAAAATACAATCAAGTGTGATCAAATCAAGACAAATCAACAAAATTCATATTCCATTGATTGCAAAGACGATTACAAGTGATAAAAAGCAGTTCTCATAAAACATATGCAAAACTTACAATCTACACTACGTCTAAGCTATTTATACTAGAACTAAGGAACTAAATTTACACAAAAAGTCCCTACACTAGTATAAAATACAAAAACAGACACTAAACAATAAAAGACTAAATGTTAATCTTTTAAGGGACCTAACACCAATCGCCCGACTGAGTCTCAGACGCCCGATTGAGACTCAATCGCACGACAGGTAATGCGACTGAGGGTTTCGGTCGCATGAGTTCAATCGCAGAGTAGTTCAGTCGGACGGTTAAGAGTTAGTCGCATATAGCCCAGTCGCATAGTGTCTAGTCGTACGGAAGGAAGTGCAATCGCACGTTTGAGTACCCATTCGCATGAATAGCCTAATCGCATGGCCCAGTCGCATGGAGGACATGCGACTGGTGATAGTTCAGTCGCCCGGACAGGGCTGATGTGAGTGAATGTAGAAGTGTATGTATGATGTATGTATGTTAGTATGATGTTGCCATGATAGATGGTGAATACTGATGATATGTAAGTATTTATGTTCCTTATGTGTATGTGTCTTATCTTTAATAACTTTACGTGAATGAACGAACAAAAGAAATGAATGTATTAAGAACGTAAAGTGAAAGATAATGAAAGAAGGAACATGATGAATGAATGCATGCACTAATGAAAGAGAGTAAGAAAGGCTTGCAAGCAAATGAAGGAGGTGCACACCCCTGGCAGGTGTTAGCTCAACGGTGTACGGGTTAGCTACCCCGAAGGATGTACATCGGGTCAATCATTGAGATTGATAATGAGGTGAGCAACTTCGTGTTGCAAGAGACTCGGTTAGCAGGCAATCATAAGATTGTCACTGAGGTGAGCAGTCGCGCACTGCAACAGACTCGGCTAACGTATGTTAGAAGTAAAGTGAGAAGATGAGTGGTGCATGTACCTACCCCAGGTGACTGGATTAGCTTTGTGCACAACGTTCGTGGCTAACCACCACAGGTCCAGCACCAGTAGTATGTATGATGAAAGTGGGGTATTGTACATGTCACCGAATGTAATGAACGTTCGAACGAAAGTAATGAAAGTATGAATGAATGTAATGAATGTTCGAACGTAAGTAATGAATGTATGAATGAAAGTAAAGTACGTACGAAAGTATGTAAAGTATGTATGTATGAAAGTAGACGAGAATGATGAAGTGTACACGAATGAAAGTAAGTAATGAATGATGAGATAATAATAATATTATCTACGTGTACGTATGATGTGTGAACACATGTATGAAAGAGCAGTTAATGAGAATGAAAGTATGTTTTATTATAAAACTAGAACTCACTCAGCAACGCTGACTTTTATGTGTTTTCCAGTTCGCAGGTAGTGTTGCTGAGGATGGCACGAGGCGGCTACTCAGCTCTTTTGGGATGGCATTCTCCATTTGATAATGCTGCAACGTCATGCGTTGTGGGTCCATAACGCGCGCAACTCATCACGTTGCATGTCATTATGAGATTTCTTGAGGATCTGAATAAACGAGATTACTCAAGAAATCTCCTTTAGATTTTGATAAGTTCGCCACGCATTGGAAGCGTGCGCGTAGCACATGCAACAAAATATGTTGCATGAGAGTGTCTAGAGTATTCCGTCAGGGTTCCGATGTACGGAATTACCTAAGGAATATTCTTTAGTATAAAAATATAATTTTTATGTTTTTGAACTTAATATCTCCTCTAGAGGTCGCTGTATGATCCTATGAGGAGAGACAAAGCAGAGAAAGCTGCATTTTGTAATCGAGTCAATGATGTAATGACTTTTATGAATGAATGAGAATGTATATAATTTATCATTTCCGCTGCGTTGATTTATGATTTATATACATTATGTACGTTATATGTGCGATGAAGAACCAACAGTAAGGTGCCCGGTGAGCGGGGCCTTACAAGTTGCATCCTAGGGTCTCCTCTAAAAGGCAGCACTCCTAGATCTTCAATTACCTTGTTCACCTGAAAAGAAATGCTCAAAAAGGTCAACATAATTGTTGGTGAGCTTCGCAGGTTTTAAGTAATAAAAGATGTTAAGATGAAAACAGTAAGTAAGTTTAATAAAAGTTACCGCGACTACACTTATGTATAGGCGGTTTTACTAGTTATAAATAGCTACAGCCAAGTCTATTCATCGGTTCCACCCAGGAATTGATGGCTGTAAAGATAGCATTTCCAAAGCGTACATAGTTTATAAATGACGTAGCAAGATCCACACAGCGCATACGTATAGTTTATAACCAAACCAATCCTTAGGTCCCATTACCGGGATTAATGGTCATAAATAAAAAGGTTTTCCATAGCATAATAAGTTTAAGGTGACGTAGCAAGATCCACACAGCGCATACGTTTAGGTTACAACCAAACCAATCCTTAGGTCCCAATTACCGGGATTAATGGTTGAAGTGGATGATCGGCTTAGAAGAACCACACAGAAGAACCACATAGAAGAACCACACAGCCGAGAGCATCCAAGGTCAATGTCATCCACATATAGCATCAATCAACACATAACATCAAGTAGTAGTGCATAGAAGGGTGTTACCACTAAGCATACATAGGGGTAACCTAGCACATAGTTCAAGTTCACATAGCAGCAATCACAAGATAAACAAGTTAAGATACTCATAGAAGCAGTAGCCAACTTCCACTAGGGAAGGTGCCTGAAATCAAGTTAAGTGAGTGAGCATTCTTTTCCCCCAAGTTAAAATATTTGAAGAGGTTTTACAAGAGTAAAGAGGGGCCACGAAACTCACTGAATAGATGATAAGCACAACAATGAAGTATCCCAAGGGATAGGTGCTATGAACCTTCAAACACCTATTGACAGTTACTGACAAGCATTAATAATGATCGTAAAGCATAAGATGATATCATTAGGCTTGGGCAGTTTCGGTTCGGTCGTGGGTAGTACACACACAAGCAGACACACACATATCAGACTAGGTTCATTTTTAAATAGTATGTGCCTGTTGATAGTGTTGACTTTAATCTTTGTGGTCAAGTTATGACACTTTATTAATATTACATTATCATCGTGAGATCTCCAAAGAGGGGCTCCATACGCACGCACACATCATTAGTCATACAATAGGACCAGACGTACGACTGACACTCCATTCGCACGAGTGGACTTTCAGTCGTACGAATTAGCCACTTTCGTACGGTTGAACCTTCATTCATGCGACTAAGCATTCAGTCGTACCATGCAAGACTTAGTCATACGACTCAACCTCCATACACACAATTGGACCTTCAATCGCACGAATCAGCTTCATTCGTGCGATTGAACTCTCATTCGTGCGACTGGACTTTCAGTCGTACGACTCACGCACATTCGCACACCATGTCATTCGCACTGACTCAATAGCATGACTCATTCGTTCGCACAGACTCATTCGCACACGCATTCAATCGCACACACCCGTACGCCTGACTTAGTTGCACGATTTGCCCAATCGCACGGCTCAGTCGTGTGACATACTCATACGCCCTACCCAGTCGCACGACTCATTCCAGTCGCACGGCTTAGTCGGCCGAATGGCCCAGTCGCCCTGCACAGCAGGTCGCGACTGCACCGCCCATCAAGCAGCATCCAGCTGCTCCGAGCATGGGTTTCACGCACCAAGAACCTCCAGAACACTAATCCTAACATGTCTAGACAAGAAGCACACTCAAGAACACAACATGCAAGCCCACACGACCTCATGTGCTCGGATGAACCCGAGCACCCGAAACCCTAGAAAACACAGCAGCTAAATCGAGCAGTAAACGGGTCAAACGAGGTTATCTACCTGCTAGGAGTGAGTATTCACGATGATAACCAAGATTTGACGATGAAAACGCAACAAACGGGTCGAATTTTGGTGCAAGATCGAGGTGGAGGTGAAGAAGAAGAGAAGAAGCGATGAAGATGAAGATGATGTGAAGAGTGGCTGGGAAATGGGTATTTATACCCAGCCTAGTTTCTCAAAATGTCAAGTTTAGTCCCCGCACTTTGTCCCGAGTTCCTAAATTTTGTTTCGGTTGAAAACGTTATTTATTGGTCTTGTTTTTATTAATGATAAACATTGTTAATGTTATTTACAAGTTAAAAACGATTTTATTCGTGACAATTATTTTAATAAAAATGACGCGTTTAGTGTTAACGGGGCAAATCTCAGTTAAAATTTCAAGACGATGATGATTTAAGCTACGATAGCACACGCATAAGGTTAACTATGCAACGAAACAGGCATAATATCCACATAGATGGGTTATAAGGGTGAGGAATGACCAACTACAAAACTAACAGATTACGTCAATAGACGGACCTTTGGTGACGGATGTCACAGTATCCCCCAGTTGAGGGAATTTCGTCCCGAAATTCAACTGGTGCTAGGTCCATGGGCGTCATCCTCGAACAAGTGTGGATATTTGAGTCTCATCTGATCTTCGCGTTCCCATGTAAACTCTGGCCCTCGTTTGGAATTCCATCTTATACGAACGATAGGTATCTTGCTGCGCCTCAACCTCTTGACCTTTCGGTCCATGACCTCAATAGGTTGCTCCACAAAATGGAGGCTTTCATCAATCTTGATGTCCTCCATAGGTACATGAAGTGATTCGTCAGCTAAGCACTTCTTGAGGTTCGATACATGGAAAGTATCATGTACACTGTTAAGCTCCTGTGGCAACCGTAATCGGTACGCCATCGGACCGATCCTTTCTACAATCTCGAATGGTCCAACATATCTTGGGGCCAACATCCCTTTCTTTTCAAACCGTACGACCCCTTTCCATGGAGAGACCTTAAGCAACACTCGATCCCCAACGTTAAACTCTAGTGGCTTCCGACGGTTGTCGGTATAGCTCTTTTGGCGGTCTCTAGCAGCTTTGAGTCTGTCTTTGATTTGGAAGATCTTATCGGTGGTTTCTTGAATGATTTCGGGACCTGTTAGCTGGCTTTCACCAACCTCGGCCCAACATACAGGTGATCTACATTTCCGTCCATACAATGCTTCGAACGGTGCACAACCAATACTAGTATGGTAGCTGTTGTTGTAAGAGAACTCAATCAATGGTAAATGAGTGTCCCAGCTACCACCAAAATCGATCACACAAGCTCTAAGCATGTCTTCCAACGTTTGTATAGTTCGTTCACTTTGACCGTCTGTCTGGGGGTGATAGGCTGTACTCATGTCTAATCGAGTGCCCATCGCTTTCTGTAACGTCTGCCAAAATCGTGAAGTGAATCGACTGTCTCGGTCGGATGTGATTGACACTGGCACCCCATGCCGCGTCACGACCTCTTTGATGTACAACCTTGCCAGCTTATCCATTTTATAGTCTTCTCGGATAGGCAAGAAGTGAGCGGATTTTGTCATTCGATCCACCACGACCCATATCGAGTCGTGCCCACTTGGCGTTCTCGGGAGTTTGGTAATGAAATCCATAGTGATGTTCTCCCATTTCCACTCAGGAATTTCAGGTTGTTGCAATAATCCCGATGGTTTCTGGTGTTCAGCCTTGACCTTTGAACAAGTCAAGCATTTGCTCACATATATAGCAATATCTCTCTTCATGCCTGGCCACCAGTACAGCTCTTTCAGATCGTGGTACATCTTGTCTGCACCAGGATGAACAGAGTACCGAGTCTTGTGTGCTTCATCCAAGACTAGTATACGTACACCTCCCTATCTGGGGACCCATATACGATCCACGAAGTATTGTACGCCGTCATCCTTGCGAGTCATTTGTTTATCCAACCCTCGGAATTCTTCCCCTAAAAGGTTTTCTTCTTTCAATGCCTCGTTTTGTGCAATTTGAATCTGAGCCTTTAGATTAGTTTGAATAGTCAAACCTAGCGCTCGAGCACGTAATGGTTTCACACGTTCTTTACGGCTTAAAGCATCAGCCACCACGTTAGCTTTCCCCGGATGATACCGGATTTCACAATCGTAGTCGCTAAGTAGCTCTACCCAGCGTCGCTGTCGCATGTTAAGTTCTTTCTGATTCATGATGTGTTGAAGGCTCTTATGATCCGTGTAAATGATGCATTTGGTTCCATAGAGATAATGCCTCCATATCTTGAGTGCAAATACTACAGCGCCCAACTCCAAGTCGTGAATTGTGTAGTTCTTTTCATGCACCTTGAGTTGTCGCGTAGCGTAAGCAATTACCTTGTCTTTCTGCATTAGTACACAGCCCAAACCTTGATGTGAAGCATCGCAGTACACTACAAAATCGTCAGTTCCATCCGGGAGGGACAGTATCGGTGCGTTGCACAACTTCTCCTTCAATGTTTGGAACGCCTGTTCTTGTGCTTCCCCCCAATCGAACTTCTTGTCTTTCTGAGTCAACAAAGTTAACGGTTGGGCAATCTTTGAGAAATTCGCAATGAAGCGACGATAGTATCCGGCCAATCCTAAGAATTGCCGTATCTCTGAAGGTGTCTGGGGTGTGTCCCATTTCTTCACAGCTTCAAACTTGCCGGGATCCACATGTATTCCATCTTTGTTAACCACATGACCCAAAAACCTCACTTCTCGAAGCCAGAATTCACACTTCGAGAATTTGGCGAAAAGTTTCTCTTCCCGCAACAGTTCCAGAATTGCTCAAAGGTGTTCTTCGTGGTCCTCTTTTGAACGGGAGTAGATAAGTATGTCGTCTATGAACACGATCACGAACTTATCAAGATAAGGCTTACACACCCGATTCATCAGATCCATAAAGACAGCTGGTGCGTTGGTCAATCCGAATGGCATGACCAAGAACTCATAGTGCCCGTAACGAGTTCTAAATGCTGTTTTTGGAATATCATCCTCGAACACCCTTAGCTGATGATATCCAGATCGAAGGTCGATCTTAGAGAAATACGAGGCTCCTTGCAACTGATCAAACAGGTCGTCGATTCTAGGAAGAGGATACCGAATCTTCACGGTCAATTTGTTCAATTCCCTGTAGTCGATACACATACGGAATGACCCGTCCTTCTTCTTGACAAATAATACCGGTGCTCCCCAGGGTGAATGACTCGGTCGAATAAAACCCTTCTCCAGTAGTTCCTGTAGTTGGCTTGACAACTCTTGCATCTCTGAAGGTGCTAACTGATACGGTGTCTTGGCTATCGGTGTAGCTCTAGGAACTAGCTCTATACGGAATTCCACCTGTCGTGGAGGAGGCAATCCAGGCAAATCACCAGGGAACACTTCCGGGTAATCCCGTACAATCGGAATGTCTGCCAATTTCGTCTCTTCTTCCTTCTTTTCTACCACGTGAGCCAGAAAGGTGTAACACTGCTTTCGTAGACCTTGGCGTGCTTTCATACAGGAGATAAGCTTCAAGTTCTTTCCCAGTCGCTCTCCTTGTATTCTGAGTACTTTCCCGTCTGACATGGGGATCCGCACTACTTTATCTCGGCAAACAATCTTGGCTCCATGCTTAGACAACCAATCCATTCCCACTATCACGTCAAAGCTCCCCAACTCAAAAGGTATCAAATCTATGTTGAAGGCCTGGTTTTCCAATATTAGGGTGCAGTTCTTAATAATTTCCTCTGCATGTTCAACCCTACCATTTGCCATTTCTACAGAGTAACTAGTTTCTAGTCTACTGGCACTCAAATCAAGCATTTGCACAAACTCAGATGATATAAAACTATTATCTGCCCCAGTATCAAACAGTACAGATGCGAAGTGGTTATTGAGTAAGTGCGTACCCGTGACAACGTTCGGATCTTGACAGGCATCATTCGCTCCAATGACGAAGGCACGACCCGGTGCAGTATTTCCTTGGTTTCCTTGGCCTTGCGCACCCGCTATGGCCATTATCTGCTGCTGGTTGTTTCCCTGCTGACCCGGCGCCATGTTCAGTCGGGGGCACATATACCTGAAGTGGTCGAGGCCTCCACACTCGTAACAAGCCCTGGCATTCCCGGCGGGGTTAACCGCGTTGATGGGTGCCACCAGGTTTGGCGCTACTCTGCAGTCTCTTGCTTGATGCCCCGGGCGTCTGCAGTTCAAACACACCCGGCACGGTGTTGCTGGAGGATGATAAAGATACACTTGTCATATTTCGGGTGTGGCCCAGCATATTCCCTCTTCCCTTGAGTCACGACCACAAAGTTTCTGGTCGTTTTGGCCCTCTTATCAGACTTTCCAGTACCAGACCGGCTTGTTTCCCCAGCTTCCTTCCTTTTCTCTGCTCCCTTACCCAGTACCCCTGTTCTTATCATCTCATCAGTGAGAGCGCCAGCTTTCAGAATCGCGCTCTGAATTGTAGGAGGAGCAGCTGCAGTTACCATTGCCCGGATTTGAGGCGCGAGTCCCCAAATGTACCTTTCTATCCTCTTAGATTCCGGAGTGACTAGGTGTGGAACTAGTCTAGCCAGCTCGTGGAATTGGTCAGTATAAGCTGCGTGCCCTGCCCCTACCATAGCATGATTCCAGAATGTTGGACCAAAAGAACCAATGAGCCAAGATCAGGAACACCTCTAAGTCCCACATGACATCACAACAACTGCTGAAGACTCCCATCAGCTGTTCTGACAAAGTCTGAAGAATCAAAGTCTGAAGATCAAAGATCTGAAGTACAACAGCTGAAGAACTTCAAGTACTGAAGACCAAGTGCTGAAGATCAAAAGTTGAAGAACTGAAGAACTGAAGATCATCTACTGATGCACAAAGTCTGAAGACAAAGACTGAAGACAACAACTGATGACATCTACTGAAGTCATCAGCTGATACATCATCTGAATCCCAAGTCTGAAGAACAAGTGCTGAAGCTTCAGAGTTTGTCACAACAGCTGAAGAAGTCTTCTTTAGTTGTTGTGATGGTTTTTTTTCTTTTCAGTAGTTTTATATTTTCTCTTTCAGTAGTTTGAACAGCTGAAGAATTTGTTCTTCAGCTGTTATAGTTCAGTAGTTATAAACGACTGAAGAGTTTGTTCTTCAGTCGTTGTAGCTTTCAGTAGTTTCCTTTTTCAGTACTTGTAATAGGTAGAACACTTAGGAATTTTGTAAGAAGATGTCAGCTGTTGTGACATCTTCAGTAGTTGTGTTCTATCAGTGGTTAGTTAAATAATCTGTTAATGTCAGTGGAATCTGACAACGGTATGGGTCTTTTGCCTATAAAAGGGCAGTGACCTGATTGTGTTTTGTGCCGAAACATGTGAAATAAAAAGAATATTATTCCTTTTGGCAGAATCATTCTCTCTCTCTACAATTACTTTGCATGCAATATTCTTTATGTTCTTGCTTTAATTGCTAATTTTCATGCTAAATCCGCTGTGAATACAACCTAATTGATCAAACTAGAGGCTGAGATCCTGACAAATGGTATCAGATGATGATCTGGAAGAGATGGATATTTTGAGCCAAATGGCAATGATCAATATCAGATCTCAAAAGTTCTACAAAAGAACTGGTAGGAAATTCCCTGGTCTCTCTGGCAAAACCAAAGTTAGTTTTGACAAGAGCAAGTTGAGGTGTCACAAGTGCCAAAGGCTTGGACACTTTGCTAGAGAGTGTAGATCATCTGGATCTAACTCCTCTGCATCCTTTGTGACTTTTCCTAGCAATAGCTCACAGCACAGAGGGCAACCTTCCTCCAGTTCTGGTCATCCATCACATGCACAGGCATCACCTGCTTATTTTATGCCTCAGGGTCATATGCCATACCCATACCCCTGCTACTATATGCCTCAGCCCAGTCAAACTCAAGCACTTTCTGCTCAACCACCACAGGCTCTTCCTGAGCCTCAATCTTCCCCATCTCATCATCAAACACAACCTCAATAACACAGCTTCTTCACCCCAGGAGTTGTTGACTGGAGTAGTCTGCCAGATGATCTATCTGGTCAAGAACAGCTACTCCAAGGTGCTGGTCAACATGGTGGTGATAGTCCTTTTGGAAATCTTGCTCTGATGGCCCTCGAGTCTGCTGAGGGGTCATCATCCAATGCCTCATCACAGGTATCCTCTGAGGCCAAAGCCAAGCTCTGTTCTGAATCATGCATAGCAGCATTTGCTTCTATTAGAGAAGCAAATGTAGCTTTAATAGATAAAAATCTTGAGCTAGAGCACACTATTTCCAAAAGAAAAGCAGATTTTGAGGCTGCACTAAAAGAGAAAAATGATGAGATTTACAAGCTTAAATGCCAAATCAAAGATGGTAAAGCTAGGGAAGATGTACTTCTAGAAAGTACAGAGACCTCAAGGAAACTCTTGCAAACACCCAAGTAGAGTGTGATCGATGGGTGCAATCATGCAAGGGTTTTGAAATGCTTCTTAGCAAGCAATCAGCTTCCAATGTGAAGTTTGGGATTGGTTATAATCACACTGCTCCTCCTACAGATTTCACTTCAAGAGCAGAAGTTGAATCTGATGGAGAGAGCAATAACCAATTCTTCTCATCATGTGACCTACTATCTTCTGATTCAGCATCATCAGAGATAGAAGTCAGCAACCAATCAGCTAATGCTACAAGAGCTGATGGTTCAAATGCTGACTGTCACATGATCAAAAGGTTGATCAACTCGGGTGTTGTCTCTAGAAGTACTGAAAGTACTAGAGAGCAAGTGATAACACCTGAAGTTCAAACCTCAACTACCGTCAGCACTAAAGAGAAGAAAACTGATAATAGAAAAGGTTTGAAGACAACTAAAGAAGAGGTCAGGAAAGCAGGTACTAAAGGGAAGAAAACTACTAGTACTGATAACAAACAGCTGAAGAACAAGTCTTCAGCAGTTTCATCTTCTTTGGTTGATGATCAACACAAGATGAAGAAGAAGCCATGTGAGATATGTGGCTTGTTCAATCATCTTACTGATGATTGCTGGTACAAAAGGGGTTCCAAACTCAAACAAAAGGAGAAAGTTAAAGAGCTAATAAATGAAATGAAAAATGAGTTTGAAACCAAGTTTGTACTAGCAACATCAAAGCCTGAAATCCCTAAGCCTAAAGCTAAATCTAAAAAGAAAGTAGGGATTACTCAGGCAACAGCTGAGGTTGCTCAAAAGAAGATGGTGCAACATAGGAATCCATCATCAGCAAGTCCCAATGTGTCTGAAGAGCTGAAAGCTTTATCACAAAGTCAGACACAACTGGTGATGATGGTTCAGCATCTAATGGGAAGAGTCAACCATTTAGATGCTCCTGTGTTGAAACCACAGAAAAGGAAATCCAAGCCAAAGGGTTCCTCTTCTACACCATCTTCTTCACCTCAAGCTGTTACACATAACACACCTGTTAGTGCTGCACCTGTAGTTGAGAACAGACCTAAAACCAAACAGGTTTGGGTCTCTAAAACTAACTAACATGTGGTTATGATTGCAGGGTTCTTCAACATGCCAAAAGAGCATCTGGTATGTAGACAGTGGAGGATCTATGCACATGACAGGAAGCAGCTCCCTTCTTAATGACTACTCTCAAGGAAAGAAGGGATTTGTCTCCTTTAGCAATGATGCAAAGGGTTACATCATCGGAAAAGGCTTTGTTTCCAATGGGGAAATAAGGTTTGATGATGTTAACCATGTGGAGAATCTCAAGTACAACCTCTTGAGTGTCAGTCAAATGTGTGATAAAGGCCATGTTGCCCTTTTCACAAGCCAGAACTATCGGATTCTGTCATCCAAAGTTCTAAAATTGATTGACAAGGTGTTGGATGAATACACTCTCCTGAAGGCCAACAGGACAGGAAGAGTGTATGCCTTAGATCTTTCCAAAAAGATAGATCTAAAAGTCCATCCTTGTCTATTCTCCAAGGCATCTCCTCAAGAGTCTACTCTATGGCATAGAAGGCTGGGGCATGTTAATTTCAAGAACATGAATCAGCTGATAAGCCATGGTTTAGTAAGAGGATTGCCTTTGAAGGAGTTCAAGTGTGAAGACAACTGCACTGCTTGCTTAAAAGGAAAACAACACAAAGTTTCATTCCCTTCAATAGAAGAACCAAAGTCCACTGCCTGCTTGCTGCTTTTGCACATGGATCTATTTGGTCCTGTCAGAGTAATGAGCATGGCAAAGAAGAAATACTGCCTGGTAATTGTGGATGATTATTCCAGGTTTGTATGGACTTTCTTCTTGCACTCTAAGGATGAAGCAGCCAAGACTATCATGAACTTTGTGTTATTTGTAGAAAAGCAGTATTCCCTACAGGTCAAGTGTGTGAGGAGTGACAATGGAACTGAATTTAGAAACCACACACTTGATGACTTCTACCTGTCCAAGGGAATTAAGAGGCAGTTTAGTATTTCTAGAACTCCTGAGCAGAATGGAGAGGTAGAGAGAAAGAACAGGACTCTCATTGAAGCTGCAAGGTCAATGCTGGCTGACTCAGGATTACCACTGACCTTTTGGGCTGAAGCTGTCAATACAGCTTGCTATGTACAAAACCAAACCTTAGTGAATAAGAGGTTGATGAAGACTCCTTATAAAGTTCTTCATCATTTGGCTCCTCTAATTTCTTTCTTTAGAGCCTTTAGGTGTCCATGTTTTATTCTCAACACTAGCAACCCACTCCAGAAATTTGCTAGTAAGGTGGATGCAGGGTATTTTGTTGGTTATTGATCAACTTGCAAGGAATACAGAGTCTTCAACTGTAGGACAAAGGTGGTTGAAGAAACTCTGCATGTTAAGTTCAATGAATCTCCAAGGGACAAGATTCCACAAAACCCTGTGGAGTTGTTTGATCTGGACATACTGTAATATGTTCCTTATCAACCTCCAGCTGTTGAGCCTGTCAACAGTTCTCCACCTGGTGGTACTGATGATGATGTAGTTAGTACTCACCTCTTCAGGTTTAGTGACAACCTGCCTGAGTCCACTAAACCTGATGCTCCTGTAGCTTCAGCAGCCCCATCCACAACAAATGCTGATGAGATTTCTGCTTGCTCTACTTCATTTGAGCTACCATCCCTACATGGTTTCAAGAATCCTCATCACCATTTGTTGCTGCTGAAAGTTCTACAAACACTTGCACTGACATTATAGTCTATCAAGAGCTGAAGAATCACCCCACATCTCAAATCATTGGTGATATCAATGCTGGAGTTTCAACCAGGAGTCAATTGTCCAATTTCTGCTTCTATGCTCTCTTCATCAGTCAGCAAGAACCAAAGAACTATTATGTTGCTTTAAGAGACAATGGATGGGTTGAAGCAATGCAGCTTGAGCTTCTTCAGTTCAAGAAACAGCAAGTGTGGGAGCTTGTTCCTTTACCCCAAGGGAAGTGTGCAATAGGCACCAAATGGGTATTTAGGAACAAAACAGATGATAAGGGCCAAATTGTCAAGAACAAGGCCAGGCTGGTTATCCAAGGGTTTGCACAAGAGGAAGGCATCGATTATGATGAGACCTTTGCTTCTGTGGCAAGACTGGAAGCAATCAGACTGTTCTTAGCTTATGCTGCCTTTCACAGTCTTAAAGTTTATCAAATGGATGTCAAAAGTGCCTTCTTATATGGTAAAATAAAAGAAGAAGTTTATGTGTGTCAACCACCAGGCTTTGAGGACAATAAACATCCTGATTGGGTGTACAAGCTTGATAAGGCTCTTTATGGGCTGAAGCAAGCTCCTAGAGCCTGGTATGAAACACTATCAACTTTTCTTCTCCAAAATAAGTTCACTAGAGGCACCATTGATAAAACCTTATTCATCAAGACTGTGGGACAACATAAGCTCCTTGTTCAGATTTATGTAGATGATATCATCTTTGCATCCTCTGATCTAAAGTTGTGTGATGAATTTACAATGCTCATGAAGCAAAAGTTTGAAATGAGTGCTATGGGGGAATTACAGTTCTTTCTAGGTTTGCAAATCAAACAACAGGCTGATGGTATCTTTATTCATCAGTCCAAATACACCAAAGAGTTGTTGAATAAGTTTGATTTACAAACCTGTAAGCCCTGTTCTACTCCCATGAGCAGCATCACACAACTAGATGTAGATCAGAAAGGTAAAGCGGTTGATGAAACCCTTTACAGATGTATGATTGGGTCCTTGATGTACCTTACAGCTTCTAGACCAGACATCATGTTTGCAACATGTGTCTGTGCTAGATTTCAGGCTACACCTAAAGAATCCCATTTGATTGCAGTCAAAAGGATCTTTAGATATCTGCAAGGTACCCAATCACTAGGTCTTTGGTATTCAACTGGGCATTCTTGCAAATTAGTTGCTTTCTCTGATAGTGACTATACAGGATGCAAAGTTACCAGAAAATCCACTTCTGGTGGTTGCCAATTCCTAGACAATTGTTTAGTTTCTTGGCAGAGTAAGAAACAAACATCAATTGTTACATCCACTGCTGAAGCTGAGTACATTGCTGCTGCAAGTTGTACATCTCATATACTCTGGATTCAGAACCAACTCTTGGATTATGGCATTACAAAGACTAAGACTCCATTATTAATGGATAGTGCTTCAGCTCTTTGCATTGTTAAAAATCCAGTCCAGCACTCTAGGACCAAACATATAGAGATCAGACATCATTTTATTAGGGATTGTTATGAAAAAGGTCTGGTTGATCCAAAGTTTGTGCCTAGTGCTGATGAGCTTGCAGATATATTTACTAAGCCTCTAGATAGTACCACATTTCAAAACTTGGTACTAAGGCTTGGTATACTGCAGCTAGAATAATTTGACCAATACTGATGCTCACAGCTCATAAGTACTGATGAACATTAGTATGCAAAGGTCAAATATAAGTACTGATGAATAATTTAGTCTTCAGCATTTTTACAACTACTGAAGACTAAAATGCATCAAAGTACTGATGTACATTATTTGTTGAAAACAACTGATGTAGTGAGGTGGATTACCACTACTGATGTATTATTTTCAAACAAATAAGTACTGAAGAACAAATATTGTTCACAAGTACTGATGTGTAATATTACACAAGTACTGAAGACAAAATTTGTTCACCAGCTCTGAAGAGTATTTTCATCAGCACTTGTGAACATCTGATCATAAGAGCTGAAGGCATAAATATTCACAAGAGCTGAAGGGTCAATGAAACATCTGAAAGTTAGCCAAAGAGCTTATGAGTAAATGTGGAGGTCAGCATGAAACTAATTTGACGGAAACAGCTGATGAGTAATTTTACTCTTCAGCTGATGCCAATAGCTGCTGTTTCATACTCAAACAACTGAAGGACAAAACCATGTCTTCAGTAGTTTCACAACTACTGATGACTAACACCAAGTCCTCAGTTGTTTCAACAACTGAAGCAATACCATGTCTTCAGTAGTTCACAACTACTGATGTCAGTAGTTTACAACTACTGAAGGCTAACACCAAGTCTTCAGGTGTTACAACGACTGAAGATGAAAACTAGGTCTTCAGTAGTTTATAACTACTGAAGACTAACAACAAGTCTTCAGCCGTTTACAACATCTGAATGACAAAACCAAGGTTTCAGTAGTTTCATCTACTGAAGACAAACACCAAGTCCTCAGATGTTACAACCACTGAAGGTTAAAACCACGTCATCAGTAGTTTCAACAACTGATAACTAACACCAAACCTTCAGTAGTTTTCTTTCAGCCTTTGCCATACCCTATAAATACCCAACCTTTAGAGCATTTACTCTTCACTTGACCTAACTTTTCAAAACCTCTGAACTTCTCACACACCATTAATGGCTGCCATGCAACTCAAACCTCGACACAACTGTGTCGCTCATCTCACCAAATCGCCATTATGGCCCAAGTTTCATAATGCCGTTGATCTGATAACCGACTCCCCGTATCAAACGGCATTCCTCCTCAATCCCACCATATACACCGACTCCTTGGCGGAGTTCTGGACGAACATCATCGTCCAAACCGGAGAGAATGATGGCGAGGTCTCTCTCCGGTCCTCCGTCAACAACCACCCAGTGGTTATCACTCCAGCGACTCTTCGAGAAACCCTAAAGCTGGAGGATGCCACCTACCCGACCTCTTACCCCAAAGGCGCCCTCGACCTATGCTTCACTGCCAACGACTATCAGGGCAACCTCTCTGCCACCACCTTGTTGAAGAAACACTTCCCAGATCCCCAACGACTGATCTTCCACATGGTGAATGTGTGTCTGGCTCCCAAAACTTCTTCATGGGACCAGATGTCAACAAGGTGGCAACAGGTATTGTATTCTATCCTTGAGAAACAAGCACTTAATTTCACAAATATTATATTTTTAGAACTCAAGGATATGGCCACAAAACCAGTTTCTAACCCGTGGATCTTGTATCCTCGGTTTATAATGGCCATAATTGAGAGCCAGCTTCAAGCTGAGGGACTTGTTGGCTCTGGGGTTCCTGCCATGGCTGTTTTAGCCGAGGTATACTCCAGGCACAACACCGACCACACACTCAAACAGGCTAGCCGGCTGCGAAAACCCACGCAGCAGGAACCCACAGCCTCCACCTCCAAATCCAAAGTCCCCACCAAGCCCAAAGCCAAAAAGAAGCCCAAAAAGGCTACTCAGGGAAATGAGTCCCCTGAGGATGCCCCTGCAACACAAAGGCAGGATGTGGCTGCTGGTTCGATTCTCCCAGCAGATACCACGACTCCACCCACCACAACCGCACAGGCTTCCTCTCAACAGGAGCCTGATGCAACCACTTCTGGGGCACCTACACATCTGGGGTCTTTCTCACTTGAGGAGACTGCCATTGAAATGCACAGTCCTCCCCATGTGCACTCTGCTTCTAGCCCATCTCCCACAGAAGCCACCCCACAAAGTCCAACCCTAATAATTGCCAAAGTGTTGACCCACCTGAGCACTCCACCCTCTCCCCAGAAACCTATTACAACTGGGGAGACTCCTACTGAAGAGAGGGTGGATACAAGTGCTGGTGGGATCCCCTAACACAGAGAATCACATGTCCAATCTCCCAGTGTGGCTAGGGAGATAGGTCATTCTAGTGAGGCTGCCACTTCCCCTGCATCAGCACATGAGCAGGGAGAAGGGAGAAGCTGGTACAAGCAATAAGACCTCACCAGAGGCAACTGCCGATGATGGATCCAATCCGGAGGCTGGAAGTCCCCAGTACCAAGAACAAGGGGCACATGCTACTACTGAGCCACACTCAGGGCATGTATATCCTGACACAGTCAGGAGGTCAGGTGATTCAGTGCAAACTAATGATGACCTGAGCTTCTTCTTTGACGTAGTTGCTCAAAACACTATCTTAGAGGATGAGATAAGCAGACTCAAAGAGCTGCTTGCTCAAATGACTCAAGATAGAAGTCCATCTGCCACCACAAACCCACAGATGGCACCTTCACCCGAAGGTCTCACATACACTGAGCCACTCCCACAAACTCGGCCACCAGCCCCTGCTTCTGGCACTAGCTCTCAGGGCCAGAACCCCCCTGAGCAGCTAGATGCTATCCTCCAGAAATCCCTGCCTCTCATCACACCCATAATCACAGAAATTGTGATGAAAACTATTGATGAGAGGCTTCCCACACATATACAACCTCTGGTGGAGGTTGCTGTTGCTAAAGCACTTGCTGAGAGTCAAACCCCAACCAATACACCTAAAAAGGGGGAGACCTCAGTGCAAGTTAAGAGGAAGAAGGGAGAGGAGGAGTTAGAAGTAGGTAGAAAGGAGGTGATTGAAAGGGAGAAGGTTCAGGAGACAAAGGGGAAGGGGGGGAGAAGGTTCAGGAGACAAAGGGGAAGGAGGAAAGAGCTGAAAAAGAAGTGGCTGAAATCCAAAAGGATTTCAGTGTCACTTATCAAAAGAGAGGAGAGAAAAGGAGAGAGGTGAGGGAGAGTGCTGATCCTGATCTAGCAGCCCTTGTCAAGGAGGCTGATGCTGAGCATAACCGATCAATGGACTCTGCCATTGATCAGCTGTTCAGGCAAGGCTTTGACAAGGACACTGCCTTGCTAGATCAGGAGATCAGGAACATGGAGAGAAGAGAGATTGAGTACCGATGGACTACTTATAGCCAAGAGGAACGAAAGAAACTTGAGGCTATGAGTAGGTTCACTTTGAAGTACCTGGGCAGGCCAGTCCTTGATGTCAAGGCATGGACCAGGGACAGACTCTTGGCAATAACCACCAAGATCTGTTCGGCTGGTGATTTTACTAAAGGACTGGTCGCTGAGGCCCTCTCAGAAGCCGGTGCTGGGAACAGGACACTGCTAGTAAAACAGACAAAACCTGCTCTTATTTCTAGGTTACTAGCAGTGCCTGCCAACATTCCCACACCAACAACCCAAACACAACCCACAAAACCAACACCTTCACCATCAAAACCCGCAGCCAATGATCCACCCTTGAAGAAGAAGAGAAGGGTGTTGAGGCTGCAAGAAGAAGAAGAAGAGGAGGATGAGGAGGATAGACTGCCCCTTTCAGCAGTCATCCCTCTACCAAAAGCCAAACCTCAAACCATCACTCCCACCTCACAGATGGATACTGTGAGAGTTAAGATAGAGGAAGAGCAGCAGCAGCATCTTCATGATGCTGAAATGCTTAAGTCTATTGACCAAGCTTATGCTGCTTCTACCTCTATCATGAACATGAAGAAAGAAGCTCTGAGACTCTTCTCTCTCAAACAAACCTTCCAATATAACAAAGAGAGAGTGAGGACTTGGCCTGATCCTAGGGTGGCTCACAGGATCACAAAGAAAGATATTCCTATGAGGTACAATAGCCAGATGAAGAGGATTGTAGATGAAGTGATCACAGTGGCTCTTGTATTAACACCCTGGGAAATTGTGGATGAGTTCGAGAAAGCTTATAAGTCTAAGCAACCACCTGAAATGATGTTGGAGAACAGGATGGTTAGGAAAGGCTTAGTTTATAAGAAGCTTGAGAACTTCCACAAATATGAGCTCAACTTATTGCTAGAGGGCAAACATCCAGATGAATTTGCATACAAGCAAATCACAACAGTTGAGCTCAAGAATGGCAAACAGGTCAAGTTTGTCTTAGAGCTGTACGACCGTGAAGGATTATTTGATGGTGGGGGTGAGGACCTGTCCAAAGAAGAACAAATGATCTTTGTCCGAGCCTACACCAGAGAATCCTGCAGGCTTGTACGTGGGAGGTAGGTTTCATGGATGGGACAACAGCTCTGTGTCCAATTCCCCAAAACAGAGCTCCCATCCATACTTAGCCAAAGAAATACCAGAAAACTTCTCCCAGGCCAGTGCTTATCAGGGTCAACTTCTGATCTGATCCAGAAGGAAATAGACCAATCTTTATGCCAACAATAAGTGGGACAACAAATAATTAGAGGTTTTGGCTGCATTGGTTCAGGGGGAGTTTGTTGGACCAAAAGAACCAATGAGCCAAGATCAAGAAAACCTCTAAGTCCCACATGACATCACAACAACTGCTGAAGACTCCCATCAGCTGTTCTGACAAAGTCTGAAGAATCAAAGTCTGAAGATCAAAGATCTGAAGTACAACAGCTGAAGAACTTCAAGTACTGAAGACCAAGTGCTGAAGATCAAAAGTTGAAGAACTGAAGAACAGAAGATCATCTACTGATGCACAAAGTCTGAAGACAAAGACTGAAGACAACAGCTGATGACATCTACTGAAGTCATCAGCTGATACATCATCTGAAGCCCAAGTCTGAAGAACAAGTGCTGAAGCTTCAGAGTTTGTCACAACAGCTGAAGAAGTCTTCTTCAGTTGTTGTGATGGTTTTTTTTCTTTTCAGTAGTTTTATATTTTCTCTTTCAGTAGTTTGTACAACAGCTGAAGAATTTGTTCTTCAGCTGTTATAGTTCAGTAGTTGTAAACGACTGAAGAGTTTGTTCTTCAGTCATTGTAGCTTTCAGTAGTTTTCTTTTTCAGTACTTGTAATAGGTAGAACACTTAGGAATTTTGTAAGAAGATGTCAGCTGTTGTGACATCTTCAGTAGTTGTGTTCTATTAGTGGTTAGTTAAATAATCTGTTAATGTCAGTGGAATCTGACAACGGTATGGGTCTTTTGCCTATAAAAGGGCAGTGACCTGATTGTGTTTTGTGCCGAAACATGTGAAATAAAAAGAATATTATTCCTTTTGGCAGAATCATTCTCTCTCTACAATTACTTTGCATGCAATATTCTTTATGTTCTTGCTTTAATTGCTAATTTTCATGCTAAATCCGCTGCGAATACAACCTAATTGATCAAACTAGAGGCTGAGATCCTGACACAGAACTCATGCTCAAGCTTCTGCATCTCGTTGAGAGGGCAGTATTCCTCAGTAATCAAAGCTTTGAATTCATCCCAGGTCATCTGCATCGCAGATTCCCTTCCCCTAGCTTGAACCTGGGTTTTTCACCAGGTTAGTGCTTGGCCCTACAGTGAGCATGTAACATACTTGATGCGCTGGCTGTCGAGGCATTCGCTGATGTCGATCACAGCCTCCATTTTCTCGAGCCATCTAATCAGGGCTATCGCCCCACCTTTACCATCGAAATCCTGGGGCTTACAGGCCACAAACTCCTTGTAAGAACAGCCCGTTTGGCGTTAGCAGCCCCAGTTTCATTACCTGTGGTACCACCATTTCCAGTCTCCTGATTGCTTTCGTTCCCAATCGGGTTCCCAGTGTCCTTGTTTTCATTACCACCATCCCCGTGGGGGTGGTTTTGCTGTTGCAAAGCGTCGCTCACCTGAGCTACAATAGTTGGAATCAGGGCAGTCAATTGTTGAGCAATTAAGGCTGCCATATCAGGGTTTCTAGCCCCTTGGTTATTGCCAGAAGGGCCTTCGTTTGCTACTGGAGGTTTGCCCCTGCCTCTGCCTCTGCCCTCGGGGCTTCACTTCCGCTACTATTGCTGCGGGTAGATCTTCAAGGCGGCATGTTCTATTCATACAAGAGGCAACAATAAGCTTTCGTCACTTTGAGATACACAAGTACTTTACTTATCAAATCCCAATGTTTCATGTTCCAGTCAGTCAAGATCACCATGCAGCCCATTTTAAGCATATTCTCGGTATACCGGTGGTGTTTATATATAGGGTTCCCCGCAGCGTTCCCACCATACCCACGATATACCGAGAATGATGCCTAATCCGGTTACATGACATCCGACCTTCCTTCACATCATATCCATAATAATCCATCAAGTCAACTGAGAGCCAAACATGTAATCACGTATAGTCTAGCGGAGGTTGTCTATCTCGCGTCCTTGGGAGGACTCAGACATGGCCTCCTCGGGTCGGTCTCTCAGTATATGTGGTCAAGCGCGATGTATGATCTGTGAAGACCTCTTCGGGTCTCAATACCCGAATTTTGGCTATGATAACTTGGCTCACAGAGGGAACGGAAGATCCAATAGAAGGCACCCCATGAGGGACGAGGACAAGGGCTCAAACACAAGGTGAAGGTCACATGACAGTAGGATAATCGAACATGTAAAGAGGAACACATACACGAGATATATAAATGCACACAAGCTTAAACATGCAAATCTACATGAAGGTTCCTAGGTTATAGTCTAGGTCAAGTGTAATTGCCTAATTCTCTATAACCAATGGCTCTGATACCAGTCTGTCACACCCCCGCTGATAGCGGAAACACGGGGAATGTGAGCTAGACGGGATCGTCATAACACATGGTGTGCAATAGAGTAGCAATAATAATAGTATGATGACATGCGTGTCATGACGACACCCGAACACAATTGGAGACTTGTGTCGTGTATAATCAATGTTCACGACAGCATAGTCATAAGCATAAACATAAGAAAATCACATAAACATTGATAATAACTTGTAATGTAATATTCCCACAACTCGGGAACAAGTATACAAAAGACCATGTTCAAGCTTTACAAAAGTATTAATCACAAATTGCATCCTAGGGTCTCCTCTAAAAGGCAGCACTCCTAGATCTTCAATTGCCTTGTTCACCTGAAAAGAAATGCTCAAAAAGGTCAACATAATTGTTGGTGAGCTTCGCAGGTTTTAAGTAATAAAAGATGTTAAGATGAAAACAGTAAGTAAGTTTAATAAAAGTTACCGTGACTACACTTATGTATAGGCGGTTTTACTAGTTGTAAATAGCTACAGCCAAGCCTATTCATCGGTTCCACCCGGGAATTGATGGCTGTAAAGATAGCATTTCCAAAGCGTACATAGTTTATAAATGACGTAGCAAGATCCACACAGCGCATACGTATAGTTTATAACCAAACCAATCCTTAGGTCCCATTACCGGGATTAATGGTCATAAATAAAAAGGTTTTCCATAGCATAATAAGTTTAAGGTGACGTAGCAAGATCCACACAGCGCATACGTTTAGGTTACAACCAAACCAATCCATAGGTCCCAATTACCGGGATTAATGGTTGATGTGGATGATCGGCTTAGAAGAACCACACAGAAGAACCACACAGAAGAACCACACAGCCGAGAGCATCCAAGGTCAATGGCATCCACATATAGCATCAATCAACACATAACATCAAGTAGTAGTGCATAGAAGGGTGTTACCACTAAGTCATACATAGGGGTAACCTAGCACATAGTTCAAGTTCACATAGCAGCAATCACAAGATAAACAAGTTAAGATACTCATAGATGCAGTAGCCAACTTCCACTAGGGAAGGTGCCTGAAATCAAGTTAAGTGGGTGAGCATTCTTTTCCCCCAAGTTAAAATATTTGAAAAGGTTTTATAAGAGTAAAGAGGGGCCACGAAACTCACTGAATAGATGATAAGCACAACGATGAAGTGTCCCAAGGGTTAGGTGCTATGAACCGTCAAACACCTATTGACAGTTACTGACAAGCATTAATAATGATCGTAAAGCATAAGATGATATCATTAGGCTCGGGCATTTTCGGTTCGGTCGTTGGTAGTACACACACAAGCAGACACACACATATCAGACTAGGTTCATTTTTAAATAGTATGTGCCTGTTGATAGCGTTGACTTTAATCTTTGTGGTCAAGCTATGACACTTTATTAATATTACATTATCATCGTGAGATCTCCAAAGAGGGGCTCCATACGCACGCACACATCATTAGTCATACAATAGGACCAGACGCACGACTGACACTCCATTCGCACGAGTGGACTTTCAGTCGTACGAATTAGCCACTTTCGTACGGTTGAACCTTCATTCATGCGACTAAGCATTCAGTCGTACCATGCAAGACTTAGTCATACGACTCAACCTCCATACACATGACTGGACCTTCAATCGCATGAATCAGCTTCATTGGTGCGATTGAACTTTCATTCATGCGACTGGACTTTCAGTCGTACGACTCACGCACATTCGCACACCATGTCATTCGCACTGACTCAATCGCATGACTCATTCTTTCGCACAGACTCATTCGCACACGCATTCAATCGCACACACCCATACGCCTGACTTAGTCGCACGATTTGCCCAATCGCACGGCTCAGTCGCGTGACACACTCATACGCCCTACCCAGTCGCACGACTCATTCCAGTCGCACGGCTCAGTCGGCCGAATGGCCCAGTCGCCCTGCACAGCAGGTCGCGACTGCACCGCCCATCGAGCAGCGTCTAGCTGCTCCGAGCATGGGTTTCACGCACCAAGAACCTCCAGAACACTAATCCTAACATGTCTAGACAAGAAGCACACTCAAGAACACAACATGCAAGCCCACACGACCTCATATGCTCGGATGAACCCGAGCACCCGAAACCCTAGAAAACGCAGCAGCTAAATCGAGCAATAAACGGGTCAAACGAGGTTATCTACCTGTTAGGAGTGAGTATTCACGATGATCACCAAGATTTGACGATGAAAACACAATAAACGGGTCGATGTTTGGTGCAAGATCGAGGTGGAGGTGAAGAAGAAGAGAAGAAGCGATGAAGATGAAGATGATGTGAAGAGTGGCTGGGAAATGGGTATTTATACCCAGCCTAGTTTCTCAAAATGTCAAGTTTAGTCCCCGCACTTTGTCCCGAGTTCCTAAATCTTGTTTCGGTTGAAAACGTTATTTATTGGTCTTGTTTTTATTAATGATAAACGTCGTTGATGTTATTTACAAGTTAAAAACGATTTTATTCGTGACAATTATTTTAATATAAAAATGACGCGTTTAGTGTTAACGGGGCAAATCTCAGTTAAGATTTCAAGACGATGATGATTTAAGCTACGATAGCACACGCATAAGGTTAACTATGCAACGAAACAGGCATAATATCCACATAGATGGGTTATAAGGGTGAGGAATGACCGACTACAAAACTAACAGATTACGTCAATAGACGGACCTTTGGTGACGGATGTCACATAGGTCACCATTTCTAATAACCTAAATCCCTATAGAACCTGGCTCTGATATCAATCTGTCACACCCCAACCTTAACTGCGGAATCGTCGAGATGTGAGGGTTAAGATTGTTCACAGCCACATAACGCTAACCTTAAATGTAAATTTTATTATCATAAGTTTCAAATGCAATAACAACCATAAGTCTTAACATGAAATAAGTCAATACATAAACAAAAGTATTCCAGAGCTTTTTTATGACAACCCGAGTTTTTAGATTTATACTGTTTAAACTAACATTCTCTGTTTATCGTAAATTAATCCATTTCACTATTATTTAATATATAATAATAATAATAATAATAATAATAATAATAATAATAATAATAATAATAATAACAATAACAATAAAGTCCAGGGGTTAGTTTTGTCATTTGTCAAACTACAAAAGAACTTTAACAACATAAAATAACAAATTGAAAACCACAGGGACCATTTGTGAAAATTACGAAATTACAACCCAACCCCCGCCCACTCCCGACTTTCCGGCCACCGGAATCCCGCCGCCGGCCGCGGCTCCGGCGAAGCCAAAAACCGGCCCATTGGCCGCGGTTTTAACCCCACAATATATCAAAATGTTCGTGGGACAAGATGCAACAATAATTCATGCACTAATCGGGGAAAAAGTAATCGCATTTCGGGTAATGGACCATTAATCGATTCCACTATCACATACCTAACCACTTTCACTCAAACAACAAATTTAATCAAATTAAATCGATCCACACGAACTTTAGCTGCCTATAAATCGAATGCAACTTTTAACTTCATCTGAAAACACACACACAAACCAGTTCAATCATCACCATCATCGCGACCTGTAACTCTACCAAAGTCCATACTCCGAACGATATTCACTGCAATAAACATAGGGTTTTCACTCATTAGCATCATTTGAAGCTGTGTATGCAATTAATTTGATTTCCAACAAGGTTTGTTCATCATTTTGATTCAAGACAACCCGCGGCTTGTTCATTGAGTGTTCACCATCAATCCAACATCAAAACAGGTAATTGATTACATCAATACACTCGGTTTAACATGAGTAATCAAAGCCCTATGATTCTAGATGTTAACAACATCGAATTCATCTTCAATTTGATCCAAAATCAAAACTAGGGTTTTGGGATTTGGGGGAAATTGGGGATTTGTTTGAAAGGTTGTTTTAAGATTTGGAAATGGGTTTCTATCGCGGTCACGACCCTTGGTTTACTGGTATGTATGCGGGAGTATGTGTTTGAGGTCGCGGGTTCGAACTCGGCTCTCAACATTTAATTTTTTAAAAGCTTTTTGAGCCTTTTAAAAATCCAGAAAAATTTCTAAAAATTATAAAAATAAATTTTATAAACTTCATGAATTTTAGAAATTATCTAACCATTTTCTGAAAAATTATTTCTTGTAATATCTTAATAAAAATATATATATAATGATATAATTAGTTTATTTATATAAAAATAAACTATAAAAAGTTGAAATCATGAAATTATTATTATTACTTATATTTTTAATATATATATGTGAATGAATGAGGCGTTGCATATATATATATATATATATATATATATATATATATATATATATATATAAAATTTACGCCTTAATAAACGTCTGGACATATAATTAAAACGTATGATGAGTATCTTTATACGTGATCTAGCATTGTTGACAATAACTGGGAATGGAGAAATACCGATAACCCGTAACCGAGACACGAACACTAAACTGAACAGTTGTTATATTCTTAAATTAATAATTTATATTAATAATATGTACACGGAATGAAACATAGGTTAACCGAAACCTTAACTGTTGCTCGAGCATTATTTCTTTGCAACGCAATCAAGGTGAGTTTCGCGGCCCCATTTAATTTCTTTCCTTTTTGGGGGAGAAAACATGCAAACACTATTTTGTTATGGTTGCCAGTATTATTGATATCGCCTGTTATATTAGTGGGAAACGCATTTGAAAGTCCTTACAGTATCAAACCGTTAGTAACGAGATTAGCGAGGTAATTTTGAGTAGTACTACTGGGTCTGACAAACCCCGCATGGGCTAGTCGCGCTAGCTTGATTGGAGGTCAAACGGGTGCTAAATTGACCTGTAACGATTGCGACGGTCGGTTAAGACGTGGTGGAAAGGCACTAAACACACACAGTCAGCTTCGCTTTGAAACACTAACTAACTTGTTTATAGGCTCGCTACCTATCGATATGCTTTATATACTAAACCATGTGAAACGCTTTTCTGACACATTTCTGGTTAACTAAACCATGTGAAACGCTTTCTGAGACATTTCTTGTTGATTAAACCTGTGGACTCACCAACTTTATGTTGACACATTTTAGCATGTTTTCTCAGGTCACAGAAACGTACAAGATTAAGAAATCAGCTTGGATGCATGCATGGCATACATCACTACTCAACTGGTTTAATTTGTTAAAACGCTATTGATTCTTATGGTTGAGACGCATGTTGAAACGATTCACTGTTGATTTCTATATTTGAAACGCTTCCGCAAGTCTGAAACACTCATGTTTGATTTAAACAACTAATTACTTAATGCGATGTTTTGTAATTACTTTGTTTGGTGTAACAGATGCTATCTGAGATCCTGGTGTTTCACACGCCTGATGGTAAAATTCCATTAAGTGGATTTTGAGGGTGTGACAGATTGGTATCAGAGCATTAGTTATAGCGAACTAAAATGGACTTTGCATCTCATTTGCATTGCATTTTAGACTATAGCTGGATTTGCATTAGTTACACACACATAGATTACTAAGCTGTACTTACTAACTTTGGATGCTCGAAAACTGTTGCTTTAACATATTTCTGTGACACATAGATACATGAGGAAAAGAAACTGATAACTCATGCCTTTAATTTCTCTCTAAAGTTTTATTCTATGAACCAAAGAAATTTGTATGACATATAGACACCTGTATTCTGGATTTCCTGGCAAAAGGCCTTCGGGCTAAGGCATGCGTATCGTATAAATCTCATTGCGAGACCAGTTATGCTTACCTGGGGATTTATGGGATGAGTGATAAACTATGGTCAATATACACAAATATCTATGTCACCTGTATCATCCTCGACTAACAAAGGGATGGGGAGTTCCACTCGCTCACTTCCAACATCTACACATGATTCTTCACTCTCGAAGTTGAAGCAACGACAACTCGAACCTACCCTTACCACTTGGAAACGCGAAACTCTTTCCTAACACACACGATGACAAACAAGGAGAACAACACACATTACTTCCTTAACTCTATCGTACTTGTCTCGGTTCTCATGAAACCTCACTATCGATATGCAAACAAATCCTCCATTCCTACTAGTATGAAACAAATTAATGTTATTAATAGTTATAATTCGATAGTGACTGTCGTACATTGTGAATTGAAGAATCATATCTGGAAGAAGACCTGGACGCCCGAGAGGACATGGAAACATCAACCTGACTCAAGCCGAGTTGGATGCCATCATCAATGAGCGTGTTACTGATGCGCTCACAGCCTATGAACAGATCCGCAACCAGGACCAGAACAACCAGAATCTGAATCAAGGAGGCCCCACAGCCTGTACCTTCAAGATGTTTATGGACTATAAGCCTTACTCATTCAGTGGTTCTGAGGGTGCTGTCACACTACTTCGCTGGCTAGAGAAGCTCGAGTCAGTGTTCGCCATGTGCAACTGTCCTGCTGGAAGTCGTGTCAAGTACGCCTCCAGCACACTGGAAGGACCAGCTTTGACATGGTGGAACTCACAGGTCCAGACCTTAGGACTTGATGCTGCTAACAGTATGCCTTGGGATGATTTCAAGATACTAATGAAGGAAGAATACTGCCCGAGGAATGAGGTCCAGAAGCTAGAAGTAGAGTTTTGGAATCTCAAAATGACTGGCTCTGAAATTGAGGAGTACATGACTCGTTCACACGAGTTGGCTGCTCTATGTCCCCAGATGGTGACCCCGGCCTACAAACGGATTGAGAAGTATATTGATGGTCTAGCTCCTCAAATCCAAGCTAGTTTTATGGCTGCTGATCCTGCCACTATTCAGCAGGCTATTCGACTGGCTCACAAGCTCACTGATCAGGCTGTGGCACATGGTATCCTACCTAAACGTGGCGCCACCTCTGGACCATTCGAACACAAAAGGAAATGGGATGGTAACAACAGTAAGTCTTCAAGCTCCGATCAACAACCAATCAGAAAGTTTGATTCATCTAGAAGCTTCACAAACAACAATCAGAACAACAACAACAATGGTCAGGGATCGAGCAACTACGTTGGCAAAAACCCAAAGTGTAACAAGTTCAACTTCCATCATTATGGTCAGTGTGATCGTTTTCGTTGTCAAAGATGTGGCAAGACGGGTCATATTGCTAGGGATTGCAGGGGTGATCTAATGGCTAGGCAACAACCTCAACAACAATGCCAGGGCGGTGCGACTAGGGGCTGTTATGAGTGTGGTAAGGAGGGCCATTACCGGAAGGATTGCCCACAACTGAAGAATGGCAATAGGGGCAATGATGGAAACAACAACAATGGAAATGGCGCCAAAGGTCGAGTTTTTGTGATTGGCTCTGGTGAGGCAAGGGATGATCGGGATGTGGTTACTGGTACGTTTCCTCTGAATGGTCGTTTTGCTTCTATACTGTTTGATATCGGTGCCGATAAGAGTTTTGTTTCCAACAAGTTTATTAAACTCCTAGACGTAACCTTAGTTGATATGGAACCTAGTTACACTGTAGAATTAGCTGATGGGAAACTAATTGAGGCAACTCACATCATTAAGGGATGTAAAGTAGGATTATCTGGACATGAGTTAGGAATAGATCCGATGCCTGTCACACTTGGTAGTTTTGATGTAGTCGTTGGCATGGATTGGTTATCTAGAAACCAAGCCGAAATTTTCTATCATAAGAAGTCTGGCTAATCTTACCATGAGATAACAATCATGAGTATTACAAGGGTGCTAGGATCATAATTCTAGTAAGACCTTGTTAAGGGTAACAAAACATTACTAACACTTGCTATTACTTAAGTCCTATCCTACTTAGAGCCTTCATGGTATTTCCAATCATTTTAAGAGACATTCCTCCACTTAGTATTCCAGTAACTAAGGAACTGATTGAATGCTTAGAATGAAAGTGGACTACAGGAAATATAGAAGAGTGATGATACTCTCTATACATACATTATGTTATTCTTTGGGATGATGCTAAGGAAAACTAGGATGTCGTGTAACCGGTTTAAGCACATTCTTAGTATACCGGTGATGCTTATATATAGGGTTATTGAGGTGAGTTCAACGCCTTGGTGATTGAGTACTATTACCTAAGGAATAAAATGTAAAAGTTAGAATGGTAATTCTAAAATAGTGCAATAGCAGGGTTAAGTCGTGCTCTTTATACTGACAAACTCCCTGAATTGACAAAGCTGATGTCATACCTTATGACATTAGACCAAATAGAATTAGGAAGGACACTGGGAACATCTAGTGAGTAGTAGAAAGAAGTTGGAAGGTCGAACAAGCAATTTAGCGGTAAGGTAGACAAGAAGGCCAATGTTGTGAACCTAGCTATGTTGGTTAATACGATTAAGTTAACATGCGTTAAACGGGGACATTAAGAAGGTTGGAGTTCCGACCATTACTATAAGTGTGCCCTAGGCCGATTAGGACCCAAGGACAAGTTAGAAACAATCAGAATTAGGAAATGGCTATAGCTAGAAAGTAAGAACAGTTAAATTATGGAAATAAAGGTCATATAAGTCAAGGAAATACATCACGAGGTCATACATTTACGGCTGAAGCAAGCCACATTCGACAAGACTAAATGTTGTTACATGTACGTACCTTGTCATCAATAGCTACACATCCATTTGATACCAGGGTTGATAATAACTTTGATTCTACTGGAATTATTCTTTAACTTAGCATTAACCCTAGCTAGTTGCTTAGAAATTATTTACTCGGTTAAAGTGACCAATGGTAATAATTAGAGGTTACACAAAAGTACACGAAGATCATGTCTTTGACATAGACTTAATTCCGTATGAATTGGTTATCAAAGCATGAAACCAAGATAGACCATCAAGATAAGGTGATTCGTCGAAAGTCTCTAGAATCCAATGAGATCACGTTTGCCTCAAAGTCTCTCCCTGGAAAGGGATTATACGATTTGGAAAGAAAGTGTATTGCTGAAGGATTATTTGTTGTTCCTGGAAATCGATGAACAGCTTCGTTTCATTGAAGAACCAATAGAGATTAGGGATCAAGAAGTCAAAACCCTAAAACGTAGCAAGATCCCTATTGTGCGTGTTAGGTGAAACTCAAAGCCTGGACCAGAGTTTACCCGGGAACGCGAGGACCAAATGAGGAAGAAGTACCCACAACTATTCAACAATCAGATACCTACTTCTTGACGTATCATTTTTAAGATATCTTTTTCCTTAAATTTCGAGACGAAAATTCCCTTCAACAAGGGGATTATGTCACAACTCTGTCAAAACCTTACAACTCACACGGTATAAATCGTTGAATCTCATGTTCAAATTTTCGGAACGAAATTTCTTCAACAAGGGGATAATGTGACAACCCGAGTTTTTAGATTTATACTGTTTAAACTTCCATTCTCCGTTTATAGTAAATTAATCCATTTCACTATTATTTAATAATAATAATAATAATAATAATAATAATAATAATAATAATAATAATAATAATAATAATAATAATAATAATAATAACAATAAAGTCCAGGGGTTAGTTTGTCATTTATCAAACTACAAAAGAACTTTAACAACATAAAATAACAAATTGAAAACCACAGGGACCATTTGTGAAAATTACAAAATTACAACCCAACCCCTCGCCCACTCCCGACTTTCCGGCCACCGGAATCCCGCCGCCGGCCGCGGCTCCGGTGAAGCCAAAAACCGGCCTTTTGGCCGCGGTTTTAACCCCACAATATATCAAAATGCTCGTGGGACAAGATGCAACAATCATGCACTAATCGGGGAAAAAGTAATCGCATTTCGGGTAATGGACCATTAATCGATTCCACTATCACATACCTAACCACTTTCACTCAAACAACAAATTTAATTAAATTAAATCGATCCACACGAACTTTAGCTGCCTATAAATCGAATGCAACTTCTAACTTCATCTGAAAACACACACACAAACCAGTTCAATCATCACCATCATCACGACCTGTAACTCTACCAAAGTCCATACTCCAAATGATATTCACTGCAATAAACATAGGGCTTTCACTCATTAGCATCATTCGAAGCTGTGTATGTAATTAATTTGATTTCCAACAAGGTTTGTTCATCACTTTGATTCAAGACAACGCGCGGCTTGTTCATCGAGTGTTCACCATCAATCCAACATCAAAACAGGTAATTGATTACATCAATACACTCGGTTTAACGTGAGTAATCAAAGCCCTATGATTCTAGATGTTAACAACATCGAATTCATCTTCAATTTGATCCAAAATCAAAACTAGCGTTTCGGGATTTGGGGGAAATTGGGGATTTGTTTGAAAGGTTGTTTTTAAGATTTGGAAATAGGTTTCTATCGTGGCCACAGCCCTTGGTTTACTGGTATGTGTGCGGGAGTATGTGTTTGAGGTCGCGGGTTCGAACCCGGCCCTCAACATTTAATTTTTTTAAAAGCTTTTTGAGCCTTTTAAAAATCCAGAAAAATTTCTAAAAATTACAAAAATAAATTTTATAAACTTCATGAATTTTAAAAATTATCTAACCATTTTCTAAAAAATTGTTTCTTGTAATATCTTAATAAAAATATATATATAATATAATTAGTTTATTTATATAAAAATAAACTATAAAAAGTTGAAATCATGAAATTATTATTATTACTTATATTTTTAATATATATATGTGAATGAATGAGGCGTTGTATATATATATATATATATATATATATATATATATATATATATATATAAATAAGTTACGCCTTAATAAACGTCTGGACATATAATTAAAACGTATGATGAGTATCTTTATACGTGATCTAGCATTGTTGATAATAACTGGGAATGGGGAAATACCGATAACCTGTAACCGAGACACGAACGCGAAACTGAACAGTCATTATATTCTTAAATTAATAATTTATATTAATAATATGTACACGGAATGAAACACAGGTTAACCGAAACCTTAACTGTTGCTCGAGCATTATTTCTTTGCAACGCAATCAAAGTGAGTTTCACGGCCCCATTTTACTTTCTTTCCTTTTTGGGGGAGAAAACATGCAAACACTATTTTGTTATGGTTGCCAGTATTATTGATATCGCCTGTTATGTTAGTGGGAAACGCATTTGAAAGTCCTTACAGTATCAAACTGTTAGTAACGAGATTAGCGAGGTAATTTTGAATAGTACTACTGGGTCTGACAAACCCCGCCGGGCTAGTCGCGCTAGCTTGATTGGAGGTCAAACGGGTGCTAAATTGACCTGTAACGATTGCCACAGTCGGTTAAGACGTGGTGGAAAGGCACTAAACACACAGTCAGCTTCTGTTTGAAACACTAACTAACTTGTTTATAGGCTCGCTACCTATCGATATGCTTTATATACTAAACCATGTGAAACGCTTTTCTGACACATTTCTGGTTGACTAAACCATGTGAAACGCTTTTTGAGACATTTCTTGTTGATTAAACCTGTGGACTCACCAACTTTATGTTGACACATTTTAGCATGTTTTCTCAGGTCATAGAAACGCACAAGATTAAGAACTCAGCTAGGATGCATGCATGGCATACTCACTACTCAACTGGTTTAATTTATTGAAACGCTATTGATTCTTATGGTTGAGACGTATGTTGAAACGATTCACTGTTGATTTCTATATTTGAAACGCTTCCGCAAGTCTGAAACACTCATGTTTGATTTAAACAACTAATTACTTAATGCGATATTTTGTAATTACTGTGTTTGGTGTAACTGATGCTATCTGAGATCCTGGTGTGTCACACGCCTGACGGTAAAATTCCGTTAAGCGGATTTTGAGGGTGTGAAATTTTTAATCTTTAATCTAGGTCCAAATCCTAGTTTTATGCAAACTTCAAATGATAACTTCAAACTTAGGCATTTCCTGAAATATGTTAAAAAATACAAAGGTCAACTATAAAGTTTGTGAGTTTCCAAGGGTTTCACATACATAATATACCATGGATTTCAAGTAGCAATTCATGTCATAGGTTATGAGTTAGCAAGTTTATAGAACACATATAGTACAATCAAACCTCGACTAGATTATAAGTTTATATGATTGGCTAAGTGTACTTGGTTCTCATGATGAACAAGCATACGACATCAGGAATCGGCAATACATCGACTTTAGCACCAAATAGGCTTGTCAGGCCCAAAGATCTAAGACGTCGCCAGGCTAGCAATAGTTAATGATTGTAAACAATATATGTATCTCATATAAGACTTACAATAACACAAATAACCATGACAAAATAAAAGTATGATTTGCATGTGCTTTTATAGATTTAAACGTTTATAAGTGTAAGTTGATATGGTAACATGTTTCACCCCAAAAATAGTGTGAAATAATATAAAAAGGGACAAGGAAAACTCAATTGGAAAATAAGTATTTATTTGATGATTAATAAGTATAATGATAAGTGTCGTTCCAAAGTAAAACGTCTCAAGGCACCTAGTTATACACATATATATTTACAAGATTAAAGTTTAATTATATAAGTTTAACGTTTGAATAAGAACTAGGGTTTCAAGTGGATTTTGGGGCTTGTCAAATACTTATCTTTAACAAATGAAACTCATTCATGTTTTCTTGATATATATATATATATATATATATATATATATATATATATATATATTTTATACCAAGATGTGAAGAAGAACATTTATAATAACTTGATAAATATATATAAAGTTGGAATAAAGTTTTATAACCCAAACGAAATAAGTTCAATTTAAACAACATTAAAAAAACGTTTGGTCCAATAATAATTTATTAATCATTATTTATAATCCATTTACATAAATTATTCATGAACAACCCTTGCTAAGATGTTTTATTAACAAGATATATTTATTTATAAAATTTATAGTTTTAATCATTAAGGGTTAAACTAATAAAATTTGTGGTGGTTTACCTCCTCATTTAAAGTCTATTATATAAACATATCCTTATTATAACCTTTATTTCATAAAAATTATCAAATTATTTAAAAACAATTTTACAGAAATTTATTAAATGACCCTAAAATAATAAAAGTTACAAAACTTCTTTTTTTATAATTTTTAGAAATTTTTCTATAATTTTTTATAGGCCAAAAAGCCATAAAAAATATGTGAGGTTGCCCGGGTTCGATCCCGGGACCTCTAGTAGGGAATGTGAGTGCAGAACCAGTAAACCAAGGCCTCGGCCGCGGTTTAATTTGGTTTCTTAAGTTTAAAAACATAAGCATGAGAACATCCCCAATTCTTATGAACCCTAGTTTTGATTCATTCCAAATTGAAAAATCAAACGTTGTTGTTAAAGAAATTAACCTTGGGGCTTTGATTCCCCATGGTTAATCGAGTTTGTTATAGTTTAGAATCACCTGAAACGATTTTGAATTCAACGAACACGACCCGAGCCTATGTCATGGCTAAGTCTCGATTCGAACGCGATGTGTGTGTGTGTTTTGATGAAATTGAGAGTTCAGAGAGTTTGGGAAACCCCAATTCGGGTGAAAGCCCTTTGTTTATAGGTTTAGTTCGTTCGAATTGATGTCCAACGGTTGCGAGTTTAAGGTCGGCCGTTTCCAATGGTTTAATTGATTTACAAAGTTGTTTCAGGTGAAATTGATGTTGCCAATAACTTCGAGATGATTACTTGAACGTTTCTGTACATTTAATTTGTTTATTATTGTGTTTTAGATGCGCAACGGCTTTGGGATTTTAAGAGTCGTTTGGTTACGAGTAATACTCATCAAGAACTCCATTAAAACTCAATTAACGAGTATATACAGGTTCGAGATGGTTCTACAATTGTATTGGCGTGTTTTGTGGTCAAAATCACGGCTCAAAGCCTGGTTTTTGGCTTCGCCGGAGCCGCGGCCGACGGCTGGGCGTGTTTGCCGGAAACACGGGCGTAGGTGGAGGAAAAAGGGGGTTGGTTTTGAAATGTTACACAACCAGCCCTTGTGATTTTCTTTTGTTCAAACTATCTCCAAAGTTTGGGTTTAGTTTTAATATAATTTACACTTTAGTCCCTGTATTTATTATTGTTATAATTTTATGTAAAAAAACATATTAATCCCAAGCTTTAACATAATATAACTTATATTATTACACGGTTAAGTATGTTTGTTATTATTATTATTAATAGCATTGTTCTTGTTATTATTACGATTATTATTATTATCATTATTATTATTAGAACTATTATTATCATCATTATTATTAGAACTATTATTATTATTATTATTATTAGGATTATTATTATTATTATTCTCAATTATAATGATTATTATTTATTTATTATGTAATGATTAACATTATTACCTTTCAAATTAAAAAATTTAAAGACAATTAGGGGAAATAGACATAAATAGCACATGATCTTTCATGCTGGCAACAAAGGTCCTTACAAGAATAACGAGATTAACTTTTATTTAATGAAAATACGAGATGTTACACACGTCATCAAGAAAACCTAACAATGTTAACTCTCTGTAAGTAAGAGATCATTGGAGGAAAATAAGCTTAAAGTTGAGAGTATCTGTAAATATTTCCTGCGTTGGGATTAATCCAGACCAATAAATGAAAGTTGGGATTATTAAAGTCCAATAACCATATTCATTATTATTTTGAAACCCTAATATTTAATCAAAGAATTCTATTTTATTTAAACTAAGTTATATAATAAAATCAAGGACAATAGTTTAAACCACATGTTAAACCCCGAATCCCAATTGGAACACTAATCAATACTTAGTCTCTAGATCATGATATTTTTTTTAACTTAATAGACCCTTCCGTATGTTAAATCATGAGAAAAACATTGGTGTTTAATCTAGCATATTAGTATTCAAATCATGCCCTAATATCATTGTGAGTATTCATAGCTTATCTTCATTTGTTTGTATTTTGGGAAAATCATGTGATAATATTCAAGCAATTGTTATTCGTTGTTATTTTATTCAAATTTTAATTCTAATCAGGCTATGTTATTACTTGCAACTATGTGCTCATAGTTACATAAACTAGATGTTAGCACAATTATTAATTTATTCAAACCACGGTAACAACGGTAGATCTATTGGTTTGACAAATTTACCCCATTTGATTATTCGAGGATGATTAGAACCGGATTCACGTTTATTCATAAGGCTTTGTTTGTGAACCGAGTTAATTCAATCAATAGGTTTAATTATGTTTGGTTTGTCTTTTATGTATACTATTGCATTATAGAGTCTTTACATATCAAGGAGAATTGAATTATTCCAATCATTTTATTCAATCTATCTATGTATGCAAACCAGTAATTACTCATCAACTAATTTTTTAGTTGATTTGTTAATTTTTAAATGATTTTGCTTAGTTGGAATACATTCACACATCTAGGATGCTGGACCTAGATAAGTAATAAGAAATTGTTATGTATTGTTTGATTTATGTTTGAATGTAATGTAATGTTTGACTATGTAGTAAAAATGATATTATTATTTTAACATATTTAATACCATGTGCTATGAGCAATCGATTTATCTTTGCCCGCTTCGATGATTTCGTCATTGGTTCGGGTGTGACAAGTTAGGCTATATTCTTTCATACAAAAAGGTTTAGGTAGGAAAACAAAAGAGCGATTGAACATGTCTTTAAGAATTTGAAAGAATCATATATTATGTGACCTAAGTTTCTAGAGGTAATACAAATGTTTAATCCAAAGACTATCATTGAATGGTGCGTTTTAAGATGAACTAGTGTAGATCATGTGGAATTCAGGTGTGTTTTTTGGGGATTTGATCCTTCTGTCAATGGAAAAAACCATTGTCGACCTGTGATTAGCATTGATGCCACCCATTTGCAAGGTAAATATAAAGGTAAGATAATGATTGCAATAGGAGTTGATGGTAACAATTATATACTACAGCTAGCATTTACTATCATTGAAAGTGAATCTTATGCTAGTTGGAGTTGGTTTCTTTCTCATGTCAAGAAATATGTGGTGAAAGATAGAGAAGGGATATGCTTAATATCCGATCATGATACTGGCATCGTAAATGTACTTAATAAGCGAGAATCTCCTTGGTTAGAGCCACCTGGTTTTCACGGGTAATGTTTATTTCTGTTATATTGTTTTTTCTTCCTTTTGCATGTCAAAAACATTAATCATGTTTACCACTTAATACATTTCATCAACAACTTTAATGATAAATTTCATAATTCACAATTGAAAATTTTAGCTTATCGTGTCGAGAGGTCAGAATCAAGTTCGAAACTTCAACTCTATAATCGAAGAAATTATGACGATAATCCACAAGCTCATCGATAGCTTTAGGGGAATGCAATTGATAAATGGACACTTGGATATGATAGTGGAAAACGATACGGGTTGCTAACTGTAAATTTGTTAGAAATATTCAATAGTGTACGTAACGTGCTTGTTTCTTGCCAATCACAACATGAGTTGAGCTTATATTTATAGATTGGTTCATTATTATGATGTGAGACATCCTATGATATGTATTGCTCAAGCTAACGGAGATGCTTATACTTTACATGTTGTGGCGCAACAAGTAGCTTTAATATCCAAAGCTGACGCACATTCTTTGAGACCTTTTAACCAACAAAAAGAAACATTTGAGGTGATAACTGAAAAGAGGAAAATGTTCAAGTAGTTAATTTGAAAAAAAACTTATACTTGTGCTAAATAGGAAATATTTAAGTATCCATGTCTCATGTTTTGATCGTATTTGCCAGACTTTCTCTAAACACATGACAATATATTAATAAATGTTACTTAGTTGGGAACTATCGTGCTACTTGTCATGCGAGATTTCCCACTTCAAGTGAAGCATATTGGCCAGACTGATCATCTTTTAGAGAATTACTTTCTAATTTTGGAACTAAACAAGATAAAATGGGCCGATACTTGCTCACAAGGTTACAAAATAGGTTGGATAATAAAGAAGATAAAATGACTAACCAATGCGGAATTTGTAAACAACATGGTCACAATTGAGCTAGATGCCCATCCAAGCTTAGAAAAATGGATGCCTAACCTCGTTGAGTTATCCTCTTTTTTTCTATTTACTTTGTATTTTATGTAGAGACCGTTAGCGAGTTCTCTTTATTTGACTTAGATTTTGTTTGTATTTGATATGAAGATTGTCAAAGCTTAATCTCGTATAGCTTCTTTTTCTTATAAATGTTTACTATTTCATTTAGTTCAGGAATCTAACACTTTTAAGCGATATGAAGATTGTCAAATTTTGATTTTGTTTTAATGAGAAATGATTGTAAAACAAATTCATGTATTGTTTCTTCTTTTAATATAGAAAACTTTGAAAAATAAAAATAAAAAGTTTGTTATAACCCATTTTGATAAATACTTTTCCAATCACTTATTTTAGTTTTACCATCAACAAGCTTTTAGAAAAAAGTTCAATAAAGCATTATAGGGGAACCATATAATTACTGGACGTCTTAAGTTTGTATAACGACAAAAGCACAAAGTCTAACCAAAATTAATTAGATGCCGTTTTATAGTTATAAGTAGTGGTTTGTATAATATCCAAATGCACTCATACATCAGCATTTTTCTTAATAATGTTGTATCTAAGTACTATCAAACGTCAAATGTTAGACTTAACTTTTTAAAGTGGAATGAAGCAAATAAAATATATTACAAATTGAAAATTCAGAACATTGAATCTGTGTTTGAAAAGTACTTTATATTAAAAAATTATAATATACCTTAAAAACATAGAGCAAAGTTTGAAAACATAGCGTGCAAGTATTTTATATATAAGTTATAAAGTTTTATATTAAACCATTAGAAATTATACTCTAAACCCCATGAATTTAGTTTTAGATACAATCTATACTCTATATTTATCTATTTGTTTTTTTACCCATTCACCTTTTTTCCCCTCTTATAACTTTATCAATTTAAATTTTTAAGAAAGTTGAATATATACTATCTTTTTTTTTTTTAACTTTTGTAGTAAGTTTTGATTCAAACCCTGAATTGTGCAATAAAATATATAAGTCATTTTAACATAAACGCACAATGTTTTGATTTTTTATAGTTTTCTTTTCATTTCTTATTATAAATTCTAAAATATGATAATTTATAAATTTTAAATTTATACGTGCTTATTTTTCTTAAAAGTTTTTTTTCCGTTACCACATGGTAGTTTTATTAATGTTTCAAAGTGAATACCATAAAGTCATAGAAAACCAATGCTATTGACACACACTAGCCCTTAAATCATGAAGCAAGATCACAAAAGTTATCTAGTTATGACTTAGAATTCCCTACATCTAAAACAATTAACGCACCTCGTGTGAACAAGCAGTGTTAACTAGTAAAGATCCTAACAACGGTCTGGATCCTTTTATTCACATCTATACTTAACATCAGTGCACTAAAACCAATCAAGGCCCATCTAAACCTAGTTGATAGATAGAGTCTAGCCAACACATAGTTAAGAGCATAACAAGTTCACGCGTATGCATGATCTGAAATCATAAGAAAACAATGATAAATTACAAACCAAGCCGATTAACGCTAATAAAAGTTACTCGGATGATAGATATTCACTCTTGGTTTTAAGATATCTTCATCTAAACTAAACTTAAAATCATCCCTTGGTTTCTTATAAGTAATAAGTCTCCAATCTAATCTTACACGAACTCATGTTTTTTCATAAATCGGTCGACCTGTTCAAAAAAAGGTCACCTTGTTTTTTATATAAAAACTGATACGGGTTCGTCGTGTGTTACAGTGGAAACTTGTTTAAAAGATGTGAAATGCTTAGTCATGATGAGGTTATTACATAAAACATGTCCATGTATCCTAAAAACGAAATATAGACGATAATTCGAAACTTTATAATAAAGGAAAATTACAAAATGATTTTTCGTTTAGTTTTACTTAAAATTTAATTTAATATTTTTAATATAACTTTATACATAATCATATCTTACTTTCTGTACTCAAATGCACCGGCAACCATGCTTATAAGGCAAGGACATAATATTTTTTATATGATTTAATACATATTTAATGTTGGATGTGATTATTTTAGTTTTGAAGCTCAATTAACCCATACATGATTTAATACATGATTATTTAATTTTTGTCATATATGTAAGGTTAATATGAACACATATATTGATATAGATATTTCTACTTTAATAAAATAGTAACTACGGGAACACATGGTAAAAATATATTTCTTTTTATAAAAAAATTTCGTTTCTATCTCCTATTTAATAATTACATTAGTTACTAAATTGGTAGTTATAATAACAAAATCTTTTAAAACAGTTTGTTTTGAAACAAATATTTTATTTTGTTAAACAAAACAAGCTTAAAAACAAAAGTATAAAAAGTTAATATCATTATTTTATAGATTTTTACTCATACGTAATTTCAATTATATATTATTTTAAAGTATGATTTTACATTTAATAAATTTAAATATTTTATTTATTTAACCAGTATGAGAAAGGTGATACTCAAACTAATATAGTTATAAAAACACAAGTGGATAGATTTGAATTGGGCCTGGCCTGGTAAGCACATGTGTGGAATAAAGACGCTAAAATAAGCAAATTATAAGAGTGAACAATGAACTCAAACCTTGGGACAGAGTAAAATAAGCTAAAAAAAAACTAAAATACTCAACTCGTGAAAGAAGGTCTTGCCAACCTTGGGACAGATTAAATAAGCTAAATAACTATGACGACAAATTAAAAACTAAAAAAGAACTAAAAAAAGTTACCTTATAAAGCGATATAGCATTTATATATAAATAACTATGATAGAACTCATGTAATAGACGTGTTAAATAAATATAATTTTATATATCTAACAATAAAATTAATTATGTTTTATAATCCGTGTATTATACGGATTAAATAAGCTTGTATCTTACGCATACTTGAAAATTTCTAAGCATATTTGAAAACTTTTAGAAATCACTCATAGAAATAATATTATTATTATTCTTTTTGTCCTTAATATATTAATGTAAACTTTCCACTTCGTTATATTTGAAGACATAAATATAACCTTTTAAGTAAACAAATAAATTAATTTAGAAGATTAATAATTAATTTATATATTAAATTCATTATGTTAATGCTATAATAAATATGTACAATGAAATAAACAGTTATTATAGAAGCCATAAATAAATTTATAAGAAATATATAAAAATATGCTTTTGAATATGCTTATTATTTGAGGAGAGAGAGTCAGGAAAACTAAATATTAGATGACCTAAAATAACGGCAAGTTTGACCCATCGGCCGAATGGGCGGGTCATCATGCAAGTAAACGGGTTGTTTAAAGTGAATGAAATTATGGGAAATGAAAATTTCGTAAGGTATTGAAATTATGGGACCATAGCGGACCATTACGGGTTCTTAGGGTAACCGGTCCACCAAAAAATAGGATCGAGAAGTAGGTCACTAGACCTCGTAGCGGACCGTTAAGGTTATTGGTAGTGGTTCCTGATAGGATGAGGTTCCAGACCAGTAATAAGGTCTTCATAACCAACAACCAAGGTCAAGGGGTAACGCTCTGCCATGTGGTCGTATACCGCCATGGTGGTCGCAGACCACCATGGTCTAGCTTTGCAGTCCGCGAGAAATATTCCTTTTCAAGACGCGAATATTCTATTTGGAATATTTGAATATGACCATTTAAGGCGGTAGCGAACCACCAATGCATGGGTAGGGGTCCGCCAAGGAACCCTATTTGGAAAAAACAAGATATTTGAATTTTAACCCTTTTTCTAATTACACTCTTGGCACACTCTCTCTAGAAGATCTCGAAACGCTCTCCACAATATCAACGTGGTTGAGTGCTTGATGTGATGATCGAAACACGTAGTTACATTCGTTGACGTTGTTTTGACTTGGAAACGATGATTAGAGGCTCAGTTCGCTTAGCAAGCCACTATTACCATCGAAATACGAATAATAGCTACCTATGAGCGTATATGTGACGTGTGAAACTCCACTATAGTGTTGGATCGCTCGGTGATTGAGTTGTGGACATCAAGGACAAACGAGTAGCTCAGATCTGTTATGGTAAGGTTCGAATACCTTCACATTATGCATCATTAAGGATCATAGGGTAAACTGGGGGTTTTGGAAAAACCAAACTATTAGATGATGGTTAGGATGCATGGAATTGTTATGATTTAGAAATGATCACGTTTTGATAAACGGATTTGTCACTAAACAAGATTTAGTATAATTATGAAATAGGTAATATAGTGACAATCCATAACTATGAGAATTTCATGAGAGTTTATACAATAGGGATTTCATATGGTGGTTAAATATAGTCAAGAGTTGTGATGAAAACACTAACCTGAGTCGATGAACTCTAGCCTGAAGTTACGGCATGACTAGGGTGGGTCAGGTGATATTATATAGGGTGGGATGATCCAAGAGATTTCACGGTCAATGAGGAAATATATTAATATGAAGGTTAATGTGTTACAGTTATAAAGCACTTGTGACTCGGTGAATAGAGTACAGACACTCTCGGATAACTCATCGCTATAAGTATAACTATCCCCTTTATCTAATTGTTTTTGGGGCTTTATCCGAGCTGGTTAACACTTTCATAAAATGTTTTGATATGTGTGTGGTTGCAAGTTTAATTTGTATTTTGTGATGTAAGATGCCATGACTATGTGTGTTTGGTGTGGGTTAGTGTTAGTGACAACAAAATCATTAAGGTATGAGAAATGTGTACGCATGGAGCGGTACTAGGCACCATGGATAGTCATAACACAGAGTGACACTTGTTCTTACCTAGGGGCATATGTACATTTTGTTAGGACCGTTTTCGTACGGAGTACTAACGGATTCTGCGTGAGACCAGATCAAATAGCATGGAATTCTATTTGATTGGCGATCCAATCAGTGAGAACGAACAACCTGATCGATCTAACGATGAAACAAACGTTAAGAACATGTTGGAATTGATCAGGAATGAACTATGAACTTGGATGGACGAACTTTGACGCTCTGGACGGCTAGGGTATGATAGTATTTGAAGTGTTCTGTTTTTCCACGAATTATGTGGTATTTATAGGTTTTTAGTGTCCATTCGTATGACTGAACCATTAGCATGGTTCAGTCGTGCGACTGACTCATGCGTCTGACTCATACGCACGACTGAAGGTTCAGTCGTGCGACTGAGTCAATCTTATGTCTCAGTCATACGACTGATCCAGTCACCTGGTTCAGTCGTGCGACTAGTCCATAAGTATGGTTCATTCATGCATATGGTCCATTAGCATGAATAACCACTTGACTAAGTTGAACACATTTTTGAATCATTATTAACTCATAACTATGTACAACAACCTCAAACCTATATATAATGTTTATCAATATAAGTAATACCAATTACAATATGAATACGATATAAATAAAGACAATTCAACATCAAAACTCACATCATATTTCATTAAACATTGTCATTACATATGTGTAAGAAATGAAAGACATTTACATTGAAGAACATAAACTAGGAACAATGTATCAACAAACTCCCCTTTGGACCTAGTTTATCCTATTGTCTAACATTTTTCACATATTCTTGGAATTTCTTGTACTTCTCCTCTTTTGTGACTCCTGTGTGTATCACGAATGCAAAGCAGAGTCGTATCATATGTTGGAATTAGAGAGCTTGTACAATATCATATGTGTCATAGAACAGTGGACACTTGTACAATGTGTAAACATCTTCAGCAGACAAGTTAGTAAGCCATATTGGGTCAAATACCCTGATAGTCTCTATTTTACCCTCTCTGTTTAGGACTATGACCGCTTCCCCCGTCCTTCAGTCGTAATACCACCATTTGAAGTGCGGAGTGAAGTCCTGAGGCATCTCCCGCAATGGGATCTTAGACATTGTGCGTGGGGGACTCCACTTCAGCACTACCTTCGGCTTCCCAGTGTTAGGGTCAACTACAGTCTTATGAACGCACCTCTTAGGTTGTTGAGGTCTGAAGTTAACCCATCTGGTGTGGTATTCGCTCTTTAGCGCCATCTCAAACCAGCCTGGCATCTTCCTCGGGTTGGCATACAAAAGGTCTAAATAGGCAAACCTGTTCAGCTTAAAACCAGGAAGAGTCTTCAGATCGTGTGGGTATCTGAAGTACTCAATCCCCTTCTCCCGCTTTATAGCGTACACCTCTAGATCTTCAAAATAGGGCCAACTGATGATTTTTCCTGACACCATCTGTGTCTCTTAACCTTGTACAGTTTGGTGTAGGCGTTTGGCTTTGGAGGTTCCCGTTGGGCTCTCATCTCTTTCAAACAAGCTGCCTATTCAGCCTTCTTTATATCAACATCGGCGTCTGTGGCTTGGGTTTTACCTTCCTCTTTTTCTTTCTCTTTCTCTTTCTCATCAAGAGTTCCAAAAGTATAACTGCCAAATGTTTCACCCAAGTCAGGGATAACATTACCCTCAGAGTCAGTGTACTCTGGATAATACTCTAATGTGACGTCTTCGATCTCGATCTCATCCACGCCTTGTAGCTCTTTGTCACTAACAACGTCGACCTCAGGAGCATCTTTGATAGCTCGTCTAGATTTAGTTTGAATATATCTGCAAGCTGCTCGTTAGTCAGGTCGTGGATGATTTCTCCCTCCTCTGGAGTGTAACTCACATGCCGTCTTACTATCCCTTGCAAATCAAGAATCATTGTGAGTTGAGTCTTCATTTGCTGAAAGGGAGCAATGTCATAATCATCGGTCTGTTGAGTTGTATCTATTCAATTACATAACCAACAATGTATATATTAATCATTTATTAAGACATTACACATGAATTTTCATTAATTGCATTAATGTAATAAACATTTCAAGTATAAAAGTTTCAAAATACATAATCATTTAATCATTACTTTTCCGTTCATCGTGTGTCTCTTCAGCTTAAGGAGCTGAGGAAGAGGTTCCTAGATCTTGGCTCCTCTTGGTGCGCCTCTCCCTTGTCCATGATGTAGAGGCTGATGTAGTTGTATCACCTGCCTGATCATCACCCTTATCATCATCACCTCTCTTGTCCTTCCCACTTCCTACAGCTTTCTCCTCATCTCCTTCATCATATGATTGATCATTGCTCGAATCATCATCATCTCCATCATCATCTCCATCACCCTTTATCTTGAGAGGCTCACTCTTCGTACCCTTCAGCCTCTGCATCATCTTCTTGTTCTGCTTCTCCAACTCATCAATCCTCTTGGTAGATGCAAGCACTAGCTCGTTTTGAGCTTTCAGGGCAGTGTGAGCTCAAACTAAAGCTTCTCATGAGCTTCGTTTGGCAATCTGCTTGCCCTGTACTGCATTAACTGCCATCAGTTGGTTTAGCTGGTTGGCCCTCATATCATCGGTTGCCAACAGATTCAGCACTAATTGGTTTAGGCTGGCCAACTGTTCCTCTAACCCAACGGTGGGTAGAGCAGAGCTCTGAGAAGGTGGGATCTGGGAAGAAGTGCCAGCTTAGGGAGTAGAAGGTGCAGTGGTGGATGTGGTGTAGATGGGAGTAGGAGTGGGAATGAATTGAGGTGGAACTATTTTGGGCATGGTGGGAGAGGTGGATATGGATGTATATGTGGTGGATGGTATGGTAGTGGTGGTGGCTGGGATGGTAGTAGTGGTGGTTGTGCCTGTAGTGGTGTCAGTGGCTGTGGTGGTGGCAGTGGTGGAAGAACTGATCAGAACGAATCTCTACCTTTTGCCCTTCTTTCCATAGGGTTGTGCCATTCGTTTCCTCCTGGAACCCTTGGTAATCGGGGCTCTCCCTGAGCTCATAGGTTGGTCGGGTGTGTATAATGGGTCTGTGACATCAGCATCACCACCCTCAGAACTAGCCTTGCGTCCTCTAACCACCTCCTTTCCATTCTCTGTAGCAACCACCCTGCTACCCACTCTCCTTATGAGAGGCTCATCATCATACTCATCTTCTTCATCAATCAGAAAATCCTGGTGGATAGCAGCTTGCTCAGATCCACCAGGTGCTGATGCACCACTCTGCTGAGGTGGTGGAGGAATAGTAGACGTGCCGAGGACTGGTGTTTGACTAGAGCTGTCATCTCCACCACCCCGACCGTGATGTTGGTCATCATCATCGTCGTCATCATCTTAAACCATGATAGGCTCAATGTCTGAATCATTGTCATCGTGGTGCCACTTCTTTCGAGCGGGTGCCACGTAGTCGACGTTGGCCAGATGGCCAAATAACCTCCTGACCGGGGGCTTCACCTGCTTCCCCGGTAAACCTTTATCCTTCCAAGGGTAGTGTCATCCATCACCTATAGGACTACCTCATCATCCTTCTCTTTAGGCAACTGAGGAAGCTTCTCATCAATAATCATCTGGATAAACCTTGGGTACATACAGAAGCCCTCCTTCCCCTTCGCCTCTACGTTCTTCAACAGGTAAGTGAAGAACATCCATGAGAAACTGAACGGATGGTTCAGTACCAGTGCAACGAATGCATTCTGGATTTGATCGCTCTTCTCGTCAAATCCTCCACGCCAGGAGGCAATGCACTTGAGGATCACATGTGCCAGATACTTAAACTATGGACACATGTTACTCTTGTTTAGCACGCCGGCATTGATATCACCGGCGTACTTGATCCTCAAGAAACATCACCGAACAGTCAGGGGATGTAGCTTGGTTGGGTAGTCTCCATCGTCACCCAAGTCCAAGACCCTCCGGAAGTCATCTTCCCCTATGTCAATGTCTTGGCCGAAGATAGAACTTCGGATCTGGTATGGCTCAACTGAGCGATCTACAATAGCATTCTCCCAGAATGTCTGCTGTAATGAGCGATAAGGTGTGCATGGAGTAGAAATGGCTCTGTAGATCCTCGACCGTTGAAGAAAAGCAACGATCCCAGTGAACTCTGAAGCGTTCCGGGAAGTAGAGTCGAGATAAGCACAGATATTATGCTTGGTTCTCGTAGTCCATCTGTCAGCCATTTTGCTGCAACACAAGTAACAAACACGTTAGATCCGTTTGCAAGAAAGGACATTTGAATTTGAACAGAATGTATCTAATTGGTTCAATCGTATGATTGAACCATACGACTGAACTCAGTCGTATGATTGACCTCCGACTGAACTTAGTCGTATGTCATACTATGCAGTTGAGTCAGTCGTGCGACTGAGTCACCGCTTGATTCAATCGTGCGATTGAATAGTGCGTCTGGCTCTATCGTGCCACTGAAGTTCATCCATATTTCCTTTCGCATACCCTACTGTTCGAGTCCAAAATTTTGAATCTTTGTCAAATCAGCCATTTACACATCAAGTTTGGATTCATTAGATGCGTATGGACTCGATTTTACACTTATTATCTTTTAAATGCACGTTTAGGTTCATTTAAGTGTTCTATTTTAGGGTTTATTGTCTCGGTTCTTGTCTTAAGTGATTTGAACATTTTGGATCAATTTGACGTTGTTATCTAGCATGTTTTCAGTCTCCCTATACCTGTATATGGATAACACTTGGTTAGTAAGGCAATATCAATGGCAATCAAGGAGAAAAATTGAAAAAGTGTGGGTATGGTATCGGCGGTTTTGGAGAGCTGTTTGAAATCAAGTGGAAGGTCACGACCGACTGAGCCCCTTTTTTATACTGGTTTGTGTTTCAGTCGTGCGACTGGACCCATACGCATGATTCATTCGTGCAACAGAGGTTCAGTCGTACGACTGACTTAGACTTATTCAGCCAGTCGTACGATTGGTTCATACTTGTGATCCAATCATATACTTTGACCCATACTCATGGTCCAATCGTGTGATTGGTCCATATTTATGATCCAATCATGTTATTGGCTCATACTTATGAGTTTGACTTCACTTTTCCCCCTTTCAAAAACTTGAATTTTATATATGACATTATGACCATTGATCATCTCAGACATGATCCTTTTAACTGAAAACTTTTGATCACCTCAGACGTGATCCTTTAATCAAAATTGTTTGATCACCTCAGACGTGATCCTTTTAGTTGAAAACCATTTGATCACCTTAGACGTGATCCTTTTAACTTTAAAACCTTATGATTACCTCAGACGTGATCCTTTTATTTTAAAACCTTGTGATCACCTCAGACGTGATCCTTTTAACATTTCAGAAATAAGCTTTTATCTGATAACATTAGGCTCAATTTGTGACATTCACAGATTTTCTCTTGTTACATAGTCCGACATCGACTCGATACAAATATAACTAAACTAAGAAAAACTTTAAACAAACTAAATTAAGACAATCTTTTTGTATTTTTCATTTGAGGTGGGTTGAAAACATTTTAACTTTCCTTAAACGATTTCTCCCCCTGAGCAGAACAGCTTCAAGCATTTTCATCTTATCTAGAAAGATTCTTATAGAATCACACAGGTATAAACATAATCATTTAGGACCTTTTATATTTATGTAGATACAAAGAATGTTATATTCACCAATCACAGAGTCTTATTCATCTAAGAGTCAGGAGCGCTAATAGGAAATCATTCTAAAGCTGTTATATAGCACACATTGATTTTGACCATCGGGGAATGTTACCACGATGATTGTCAGTACATTTGTCCACCTAAATCCATACACATATTTTTGACATACATTAATGATTATTTAGGTTTATTATTTCAACAAGCATTTGTTGATCCCACACTTATATGGTAATCAACTTTCCTCAAGAGAATTTTGAGCGGTCTACGGGTATTTGACAAGAAGAAACTATTCTAAGAGCTTTCAAAGAGATGCCAAGCCTCAGGTCAGTGCCATCGCACAGCAGAGAGGCGCAAACAACAATGAATTCTATAATATTTAGATTATGCTTATCCTCAGGTCAGTGTCATCGCACAGCAGAGAGGCACATAACCTATCTTCTTGTTAGAGCAATTTTATTATACATATAACGTACCAACAACATTTGTCATTAGCTTGATTGCGTTTCACATTTTTCATGCATTTTGCTCATTTTTATGGTCGTCCGCACACATTTGTGACATTCATTTTGCTCTTCACCCCTTATTGGAAATTTATTGTGTTAACCAGAGATAAGTTGGAAACCCACAGCCTATTGAATGATTTAGGTTTTACTTTGTTCACCAATGAAGTCTACTAGTCTATTGTATTGAATCTACCGACATATCATATAATGGACTACCAGCCCCTAGATCTACTTTCTTTATGTAACCAGAGTAGCAGACTAACTTACTATCATTTTTCAACTCAATTAGCCTTTGACTTCTTAGACTTATAATTTTCTGTAACTTTGAATATATCATTTTAGAACATTTTAAATCATTTTAGTGTCCCAAACAATTGGATGCCAATGTACTATCATTTTCCATTATCTAGAATCGATTTCACAGATTTGATGTCTTTGCTTTTCAACTTATCTGCCCGCCCCCCTTTTTTTGAGTAATTAAATACTAACTACTGAAACTAACACTATTCTACCCCTAAAATCTAAAACCGAAATCTTTTTGTGTTTTTGAATTTTTAAAGACAGGAAAAAATAAAATAAAGAAAAATAAATTAAAAAATAGAAATAAAACATAGAGTCGGACTATGAACTTGATTCGTCTGGAATCACATAATCTTTCTTTTTAACGCCATTGACCTCTAATAGATAATGAAATCGAAGTTTACCAAAAGCTTTTGTGTAGAGGTCGGTGCGTTAAAAATTCATGTTTATTTAAATAACATCGATTAATTGTTTTTTCAAAACAGTCACGTATAAAGTGATATTTAATACCGATGTGTTTAGATTTAGGGTGTTGGACCAGATTTTTGATGACAGCAATAGCAGCTGAATTGTCAACAAATATAGCGGTGTTAGAGAATTTCAAACCGCAGTCTCGCATTTGCTGTTGAATCCAGATGATTTGTGAACAACAACTTGCCGCAGCAACGTATTCAGCTTCACATGTTGATAGAGCAACAGACGTCTGCTTCTTACACTGCCAGATGACTAATCGTCTTCCAAAGAACTGACATCCCACAGATGTTGAGTTGTAATTCATTTTGCGACCACCATAATCTGAGTCACTATACGCTGTTAGCTCAAAGTCATCATCATGAGGATACCACAACCCAAGCGTTGGAGTACCCTTTAGATAACAAAAGATCCTTTTTACCCCAATCAGATGATTTACTTTTGATTTTGCCTGATATCTGGAACAGAGACACGTGGCGTACATAATATCAGGACGAGAAGCTGTGAGGTACATGAGAGATCCTATCATTCCTTGATACATAGTGGCATCAACCAGATCACCATTTTCATCGGGTGCCACATCATGGTTCGTAGCAAGTGGAGTACCTGCAAATGTTGCATTCTCCATGTCAAACTGACTAAGGATATCTCCAACATATTTGGTCTGATGCAGGACGATTCCACTTGGTGTCTGATCTACCTGTAAACCAAGAAGAACTTCATCTCTCCCATGGCACTCATTTCAAACTTAGCTTTCATCACCAATTTGAATTCTTTACATAATGCTTCATTTTTGGAACCGGAGATTATGTCGTCCATGTATATCTGTACCAGTAGTAAATCACTGTTTTTTTCCTTGATGAACAACGTGCAGTTAATTACACCTCTGTGAAATCCATGTTTCAGCCGATGAGTGGAGAGTTTCTCATACCAGGCTCGAGGGGCTTGATGGAGCCCGTACAAAGCCTTGTCTAGTTTATAAACTCTATCCCGATGATAAGGATCCTTGAATCCTTCGGGTTGACTGACTTAAACTGTTTCACGGATCTCACCATGAAGAAATGCACTTTTCACATCCAATTGATAAACTTTGATCTGCATAAAGGATGCATAGGCTAGGAAGATTCTAATTGCTTCCATCCTGGCCGCTGGTGCATTGTAGTCAACTCCTTCGACTTTCCTGAAGCCTTGAACAACTAGCCTAGCCTTGTTTCTGATTATGACCCATTGGTCATCCTTTTTACATCGAAGAACTCACTTAGTGCCAATCACTTTTGCACCATTTGGTTTGTCGACAAGTGTCCAGACACCTAACTTCTTGAACTGTAGGAGTTCTTCTTGCATGGAAGCTACCCATGCCTCATCCTTTAAGGCCTCGCTTACATACTTGTGCTCAACTTGAGACACAAAACATTGATATGCCCCATCGTGTATGTACCCCTTTTCTATGACCACAGCATAATCAGCTGAGTAAAGCTGATTTCTTGTCTGAACTCCTGAGAGAATATCCCTAATGATGTTGTCCAGGGGATGATTCATGTTAATCCTAGTTTCAGGAGTTGTGGGAACAGCTACTTCATCATCCAGATTTGGAATCACAGGTTCAGTGTCAGTGGATGTTGAAGGAGTGGGTTCAGAAGTTCCAGTTACTTCATGATCAGCTGCAGGTGCACTTTTAGCAGTGGGAACCTGTTCCTCCTGGTTCACATTTTCAGGTTCAGCTTCTTCATCATCAGAGGAATCACTTATCTCTAGTTCTCCCCCTGAAGAGCTAGAAGTACCTTCTAATGGAGCCGAGGATGTCGAGTCTCGAGTAGGAGTGTTCAGAACCACGTACATCATTTGAGTGGCCAACACATCATCAGAATGGGATGAAGGTAGATTGAAGGATTTAAAAAATCCATCATAGTCGAAGAAAAAGGAAGGTCCTTTCCCCGTAAGGGGGGTGTATCTTTGTACATCAACATTGCACCACACTTCTACTTGACCAGTTGAGTTATTGTAAACCCTTTTGTCTGGTATACTATATCCAAGGAAGATACCTTCTTCTGCCTTCTCGTAGAACTTCCCAGTCTGATTTTTCTTTGACAGCATACAGGGTGCCCTAAATGGTTCCAGATACTCCAAATTGGGTTTACGTTGCTGGAGGAACTCATAACAAGTTTTTCCATGACGTTTGACCACCAAGACCTGATTTAGAGTATAACATGCATTGGCCACTGCCTCATTCCAGAATTGAACGGCAGTTTTGAGTCAGCTAGCATTGTCCTTGCTGTCTCTATCAAGCTCCTATTTTTCCGTTCAGTAACTCCATTCATTTGTGGAGTGTAGGCGGAAGAGAATTGATGAACAATCCCTTTCTTATGACAGAAGCCTCCATCCACTAATTCTTGAATTCTGTCCTGTTGTCTGAACGTATTTTTCGTACTTTCAGCTTGTAGAGTGACTCCAATGTGGTAACTAGATGTTTGAATGATTCAAATGTCTCTGACTTCACTTTCAGAAACATCACCCAAGAGAATCTTGAGTAATCATCAGTCACCACAAAGCAGTACCAATCACCAGCAATGTTTTTTATACTGACTGGGCCAAACAGATCCATAAGTAGAAGTTCAAGAGGAATCCCAATAGAATGAACTTTCTTTGATTTGTGAGACTTCTTTGTCTGTTTCCCTTTCCTGCATGCTATGCAGAAATCTGGAAGCTAGAAGTTCTTGACAGTAACTCCGTCCACCAGAACATTCTGAACCAGATGGTTCATCTTCCTGGGATTGATGTGTCCCATTCTCCTGTGCCATGAAATGGAATCTCTTTTAGTTGCTTTTGATAAGAAGCACTGAGCAGCAGACTCAGTTGTGGAGGCTTTTGATAGGTCCAAGACATACAGGTCGTTATATCTTGAGGCCGACATTAGAACTTGCTCCTTCGGGATAACATACTCCTTCTTAAGTATGTAACACTTCTTATTGTCAAACACAACCTTAAATCCCTTATCACAAATTCGGGAGACAGAAAGAAAGATGTTTTGCAATTGCTGAACGTAGTTTACCTTGTCAAACTTTACCTTCTCGTTTCCCACTTCACCTTGCGCGGTGATATAACCTCCTTTGTTGCCTGCGAACGATACGTGTCCCCCTTTAATTTGCTTGACGTTAAAAAGGAGAGTGTTGACAAATTCCCGATCATGTGACTAGAAGCCCCACTATCAATAATCCAGGTATTAGTGAAAGCGTTGTAGCGGACAACCAAGGAAAATAATTAGTTCAGGTTCGGGACCAAAGCCTTTACTGGCTTGGGTTTCCTAGAGATATCACACATCATAAACTCAACCCACTGACCTTCAGAGGAAGAGGACACATCTTTCTTCTTCTTGTCCTAACTGTCAGACACGTTACTTGATTTTTCTTTCCATAAACCAGTCTTGTGTAAGGTCTGTTTGTAGTAAACAGACGACTGGCTTATGGTATGAACTTTTGGTTCACTAACAGTCCTAGGTTTAACCTTAGGCAACACAGCTTCGCTTTGTGTTAGTCTGTGTTGACTTTGGTATCTTGGAGGAGTATTAGATCTGTTTTTCAAAAATCTTGGTTTTTCATCAAAAAGCTCAAATTTTCTTTTAGGTGTCTGAGAATGAGGACAATTTGGAGAAATATGTCCTCGTTTTCCACAGTTATAGCAGGATCTCCCTTCGACAGGTGGGGGAGATCTTCTATGAGGGGTTGAGTCTGGTCGGGAGCTGGTCTGTTTCTCATCCTTCATAGATACTTCACCTTCTTTAACAAATTTAATTGTTTTGACATTTTAAACGCATTTTTCTTTCTTTTTATTAGGATTTTGATGATTAACACGTTTAGGGTTTGTTGGTTTAACATTTTTAGGTTCTGACATAGATGTTTGTGAACCCGACCCAACACTATCCTGTTCAACTTTATCGCACAAATCCTCTTTAAGCATCTTATCTTTCAATCCTGAAGTAGTAGCCTTCTGTTTAGTGACAGACTGCATAGTTTTACCTGTGGACTCTAGATCACTGATCAGAGGAGTAGTCACCACATGATCCTTAACCGGGTTATTGTTTATTGGTTTACATTTACTATTTAAAAGGATTGCATATGGTGGTGGTACTACTTTGTATCCCAGACCTCCCTACCATTTCGTTCTTTCACTAAGTTCTGAACTATGTGAGAGGAACTTGCTACACTATGCAGTTTTTGTTTTAAAGATTCAATTTCGACTAGCAATACTGCTTTTTCCTTTTTAGTTTCCTCTAAAGAATTTAGATAGGACTTAATGTCATTTTATTGATTTAGGGCAACAACCTCGGTTTCCCTTAGGTGTTTCCTTGCAGTTCAATATTTTCCTTAAAACTGCACTCATTTTGTTTTAAAACACGGTTTGCTTCAGTGCACAGTTTTAAGTCATTTACTAAATTATCATTGTGTTCTAATAACCTAGAAAATTTTAAGTCAATGCTTTCTCTAAATTTATCACATTCAGCACAAGCATGTTTATCAAATAATTCATCTTTAGAGTATACCTGTGGGGAACTGGACGAATCAGCCATAAAAGCATAGTCAGATTCTTCAATAACTGGAGATTCTAAGTTTGCAGCAGTCAACTCTTCTTCCACAAGATGATCTACCACATCCATAGCTTCTTCAATATCAGAACGTGCATGCTCAGCTATGATGTCTCCCTTGCTTGCAAATCCATCATCCAAATCATCAACCTGTGCTACATTTGACTCTCCCTCATATACGAATCGGAAGGACCAGTCTTGTCCTTCATCGCCTTGAGCAACCATAGCTTTTGACTCTTTGCTTGTTGATGTCCCAATCTTCTCTTTATCCTGACGGTTGAACGAATGAAAAGGGTTTCCATTACCTGTCTTCTTCGGCCTTACACATTCACGTTTAAAGTGCCATTTTTCTCCGTAGTTGAAACACGTGACCTTGGTTTTATTAAACCCAAATGTAGTGTCTTTTGTAGCAACCAAGTTCTGCCCCGTCTTCTTCACAAACTTCTTTGCCTTTCTAACTGCACTGGCTAAAGCACACATGATATCCATACGCTCCAACTCAGTTTTATCTACCTTCTCATAATCTTCATCGGCTAGATGACAGTTTCCAATCTTCCCAGCGACTAACACATCATAAGATGAAGATCCATGTGGTCTTTGGCAACCTCCATAGTGACATTTCCAAGATTCTCGGTCTTCAGCTTGGTAGGGTTGGAATCAGGAACTATGTATTGGGTTCCAGATGAACCTGACGCTTCACTTTCCGAGGAAATACTTTCGGAAGGAGCAGATGAATTAGACACAAACGTTGCTTGTAGCGGTGCACCTGATGATGCTGGAGTAGGAACCGAGTTGTACATTGAAGGATTCTGAGCATAGGATCCTTTCTTAGACTTGTATTTCAGCTGTAGTTCTTTCTCCCTTAACTTCAAAATGAAATCATTTATGTCTAATGTAGAAAGAGTGTCATTTTGTCTAAGATTAGACACAAATGGATCCCATTTGTCTGGCAGACCATCAGAAAAACTAGAAACTTTGTCTGCCATTGATGTGGTCACACCATGAGTATGCATTTCACTCATCAAATGATAGAACCGATCAATGATATCATCTAAGCTCTCATTTCCTATTGGTGAGAAATTATCAAACTCCTTTTTGAGAGCTTTAGTCTTCAGCGCCTTCAGGGTTGCATTACCATCATATCTATTTTCTAACGCCTCCCATAGCTTCTTTGACTGCTTGTTTTCAGAGAATTGATGGAATATGTCTTTAGGTATCGATTGAGTCACCAGTGCATACGCCTTCTTTTCAGCGTTATGTAGAACTTTCTAAGCTTCATTCATACCCCCAAAGTCAACTTCACCCTACTAGCACTGACTGGTACAGTATAACCAGTCTCTATAGACGTCCAAATATTTGGGTCAACACCATTTAAGTAGATCTCAAATCACTATTTCCACTGAGGATACTCATCCAACATCAACAATTTTGGTGGTTTGTTGTGATTCCCAACCTCATTCTCCAGAAGAAGAAGATTCTAGATACGAGAGTCTTTCCCAGCAGTAAACGCAACAAACTGATCTTCCATTACTTAAACTTTAACAAACTTAAGACTAGACAGATTCACTTGTGCGATTGGACAAGGCGACTGGTTCAATCGTACGATTGAAGGATGCGAATGACCTCAATCGTGCGATTGGGTTCAGTTGTGCGAATGAAGAGTACGATTGAGGTCAACCGACTGGAATAGCTTAACCGTGCGAATGAACTATGCGAATGAGTCCAGTCGTGCGATTGAACTATGCGAATGAGATTCAGTCGTGCGATTGGGCTAATCGTGCGACTGAGGCTGCCGTTGCTGGAAAAAATAAAATTTTGAACACTTTGACACAAAATACGAAATTTTCAAGAACCCTTTTGCCATATGATGAAAAGTCAAAACTTTAACACAAACACTCGTCAAAAACACGTTTTTGAAGCAAAAAGTGGATCTTTTGATTGAAAACGTTAAATTTAACACCAAAACTAATCAACTCCACGCAAAATCACGAGCCTAAGCTCTGATACCACTTGTTAGGACCTTTTTCGTACAAAGTACTAACGGATTCTGCATGAGACCAGATCAAAAAGCACGGAATTCTATTTGATTGGTGATTTAATCAGTGAGAACGAACAACCTAATCGATCTAACGATTAAACAAATGTTAAGCACGAGTTGGAATCGATCAGGAATGAACTATGAATTTGGATGGACGAACTTTGACGTTCTGGACGGCTAGGGTTGATAGTATTCGAAGTGTTCTGTTTTTCCACGAATTATGTGGTATTTATAGGTTTTCAGTGTCCATTCGTACGACTTAACCAGTAGCATGGCTCAGTTGTGCGACTGACTCATGCATCTGACTCATACTCACGACTGAAGGTTCAGTCGTGCGACTGAGTCAATCTTATGTCTCAGTCATACGACTGATCCAGTCACCTGGTTCAGTCATGCGATTGGTCCATAAGTATGGTTCATTCGTGTGTATGGTCCATAAGTATGGTCCATTAGCATGAATAACCACTTGACTAAGTTGAACATATTTTTGAATCATTATTGACTCAGAACTATGTACAACAACCCCAAACCTATATATAATGTTCATCAATATAAGTAATACCAATTACAATATGAATATGATATAAATAAAGACAATTCCACATCAAAACTCACATCATATTTCATTAAACATTGTCATTACATATGTGTAAGAAATGAAAGACATTTACATTGAAGAACATAAACTAGGAACAATGTATCAACACACTTAATTAGATCCATCTTGGTCAGAGAGCCACGTTCTTAGGTTTGTTATGATGTGCCTATTGAGTAATTCACCGGTCACCAGGTTATAATTGTTTGGGATTGGTCAGAGTAAGGGGTCCCAATTAGGGGTGCCTGATACTCGAATGTTATGATTTATCGGGATTTGGTCAACTGGAGCTCATATAACCTACCCATCATCATCTTATTAAAAACAGGAACGACATATATGTTGACTGACATGATCCTAATTGTTAGGAGTACGTGAGACATGCTTTGATAAACATTTTGATTATATAGAAGTGGTAATGTTGTCTAAATATTTTAGATTCATTGGATATGACTCATCATCAACGTGGTTGTGGACTTGTTTTAGTTCGTGATGTAAGTAGTAGAGGTGCTGGGAGGTATTAGCTAGGTCAAGGAGACTTTGCGACTACAAATATATAAGGGTCTCTTGGGTATGAGATAATGAAATGGATGAATGAATGAAATGAATGATGGAATGAAATGAATGATGGAATGAAATGAATGATGGAATGAAATGGATGAGAGAATGAAATGAATCATTACATACCATTGTCCTGTTTGGTTACCTTTTAGGATTGGAATGAATCATTACTTTATGTTGTTTGTTAGGTAGAAAACGAAGAAAGAATGAAATGTTAAAGTTGTTACAGGGGTGATGGCTGATGTTGGTGGCAGCAGTAGTGACCGGTGGTTGGCAGCGGCGGCGGTGGCCTGTGGTTGGAGGCGATGGCTGGCGTCACTTTTTTCCGGTGGTTATTGGCGGCGGTGGTGGCTGGTGGTTGGCGAGCGTGGCGGTTGTTGTGGTGGGTGGGTGCATGGCGTTGGTGACTAATGATGGAAGAATGAATGGAATGAAAAAAAGAAGGGGGTGGATGGAATGTATTTGAGGGAATGGAATCAACTATGTAATGATTCATTCCAGTACCTTCACCAACCAAACATGTCTTTTTTAATTCACCCTCAATGGTTCGTTCCATTTCACCTCTTATTCCTATATACCAAATGCTACCTAAGTTCTTCAAATAGAACATACTGGTTGGATACAACTGTCTAGGCAGTGATTTATGTATTTTGGACGCACTGAACGAGTGAATTTTGTATTTTTATCTAGCCTAGTTTATGTGATCTTGTATGTTAAGTATTCACAATATTTTGTTTTATGTATGATATAACAAGTCGCGTTCGCGGATCAGGATACGATAACAAGTGTATTTATATATTAGTAAGTTGATTTATTGGAAATTTTTTAAGTGAGTTAAACATTACAAGTCTACCCGATCAAAGTCTACTATTTCTTCTTTTCTAACATTTTATTTTATCTAATCTTGTATTTATAATAAATATGAGGATGGTAGAAAAACAACTTTATAGAATTTTAAAAGTTTAAGTAAATATAATTTTTAAAACATATGTTAGAATCATTTAAAGCTAAGTTATTAAAAAAACTAAATAGTTGTCAATCATCTTCCTTATGATTTTTAAATGGTTATAAATTTTTTATATGTTCATATTGTTCAAGAAAACTATTACCTAAGAAAGTGTATATTTTTTTAAATTGAAGTATAATACTATTATAGTTATGCTAATATTAAAAAAAATATTCATTATTGAATCAAGTAACCCCTCTACATTGTGCACCAACACCTTATCCAACCCATTCATTGTCACCGATGTGTGCACCTTATCATCCTTATCAGCCTAAATCGCCATACCCTTCATATCCATCATATGAACCGGTTGGAATTCCTTTGGCACTGGATAATCTAGCCACCATGCCGCTGATATGTTTTGACGATCAGCTAGTGTTCGTGTGAATGATTGATGTAGTGGGCAATCCAGAAGATCGAAGGATGACCGGATGTGTTGGTTAGATTGATCGGGATGTGGGATTGGAGGTTCGAGTAGAAGGATTTATCTCTAAGGTCGTCAGGTTGATTAGGAAAGTGGATATATTTAGGATCCTTATTTCAATTGTAATGTAATGAGTAGCCTTGTATTAGAATTTGATGTATTCGATTGAATTATGTATTGTATTAGGGATGAATGTAACCTTGTATGATATGTATGTGATAATTACTTGCGTGACTAATGACGGTGCTTTAATTGATTTCTTGACGGCCCATATTGAAATAGGGTTGGGATTGTGATTGTGATAACCACATCTGCATGACTTGGGCATGGGTAATGACCTTGGTATGTGACATGTCACATCCCGGTGGAAGCGTGAAATGCGGTTCGGGTGTGACTCGTTTGATCAGAGTGCATTAATTATAGTGGAGTAAATAATAAACATACACACTTAAAACAGTAAAGTAGGACATGCATTTATTTATAATATTCGAGATTACATCTTATACATAAGTTTTCAAAATTAGATATAATCTTTTTACAACTTGATTAAACTACTGCATGTCTTCAGATACGGTGGAAGTGTGCGTCAACATACACACTGTAGTCAACTATATTGACTGTTAGTGTAACACAAACCCTTCCAACAATTTCTCCCCAACCGTTGTGAACCTCAAAACTAAAGTCAAAGGTATTAGTCATCGTTTCCTGAAAAAGCATACTCAAAATAGTCAACAAAAGTTGGTGAGAACATAGGTTTATTTCCAGACAAAGTAATTTTTGTTGATGTATCAATCACAACCAAACCTGTACACACATAATCATACTGTCACGAATATTTATAAAATCAGATAATATTACATCTCAACCCCCATTCGGTTAGGTGCAGGAAAATAGCATCACAACACTCATCCTGTTCGTGCAAATATTCTCCTAAGTAGCGCTACTAATATTATCAGACGGTTCCTCATTCGAGCTAATGGTTGTATCATAAATGACACTAAGTCTCAAAAATATTTTCAAAATAACACATTAACGTAATCAGTATGCTTTTTCCCCTAAAACTTTACAAATACCAAAAGGGTTGAAATTGGGGCTATGAATCTCACCGTATCTCCAAAGTGGAACCTATAAAATAATTCATAAAATTAGACATTAATTTCTTTAAAATTTTTAGAACCTCAGATTTAATTAATTTTTGAAAGTTCAGCTGTAAAATAATCAAATGTTGTTATCATAATCTTCTCAACATTTATTTTACTATACATAAATACTTATAATTAGTCCAAAGTTTCCATAAATCATCAAAATTAGCTACGATTATCCAAAAATCACCAAAAATTTACAGAATGTTATTTCAACAATTTGAAACATCTCATAAATTTTATAACATCTAATTCCCAACAGATTGTTTTCTTTAATTTCGATAGTATTCTCAAAATTTATTAAAAATATCTTCTGCAGTACATAAATTCTTAAAATTTTACATAATGCTTCATATATAAAATAGAACATCCTATAAATATATAAAAGTTTAAATCGTAGCATGTCAGTTTCTGTAAATTTTTACAATAATCTCAATATTCAGAAAAAATAGTTATATAACTCCAACAATTATGAAATTTATATATTCTGTAGATTGAGATTTAATATTACATTCATAATTTTATAAATATTTATTATATAACTTAAGTATTTATTTTGATTTTTATACTACGGAACAGATAAAAATTCGTATCTCAATTATAATAAGGAAATAAATTCTAAAATAATTCCAGAGACGTTTACACCTAAAATTTATCATTCTGTGAATTTATCAGAATTTTCTCAAATTATTTTATATTTTTAAGTATTTTCTTTATTTCATTATAAAAACAATTTTGTATAAATTGTCTTTATTTATCATAATTTTTGCCAAAATTTACAGAATAATATTTTAGTCTATAAATAAAGGTTTTTCAATGTTTATTCCCACAATCTCATTTGTTTAGTATTTTTACTAGATTTTCTTACTAATTCAAGATTTAATCTTTATAAATCAAAATATCCTTTTATTCATGTCATAACTTTCTGAATTTTAACATCTCATATTTGATAAGAATTTTAAAGGTTAGTCTTGATATATATTTACCAAGACTTTGTTATACATGTGTTTATAACACATATATAATATTGGATTTTTAAGACATATTAAGAAACATTTCCAACCTTGTGGATGATGGTGTCCTTGGTGTTGTTCCTGCTTCTTGAACCCGAGAGACAAAATGGTGTGGTGGAAGGTGATGTTGGCTTACGGTGATGGTGGTGTCGATGATGGTTGTGCTACGGGTGTGGTAGGGGTGTTGGTTGTTTGTGTGGGAGCCGGGAGATAAAGAGGGACAAAGGTGGTGACCGATGGTTGTGAAGATAGTGGTGCTAGAGATTGGAACCGAGAGAGAGAAAAGAAAATGTTGTGGTTTGAAGTTTATAAACCGAGGGGTGCAAGGAAGTAGGTGTTGGTTGTGATGTGTTTGTGTTTGTGACAAGTCCCGAGAGTTTCTTATAGTGCAAACGGAGTCGGTTGCCATTAATGGCCTGTTCATGATAGCTTGGGTGAGTAAGCAAGTATAGACTCATGAAGTGTCTTATTCACATTGTTGTAATTATGAGGTTTGGTGACTAAGGCTCACTAGAGATGGGAGGTGGCGGTGTAGAGGAGAAGTAAGGTGGCCGGGGGTGTTCTTGGGATTCCCACATTCCCTTTGGATTGATGAAGCTACAAGTAGGTGTTGACTTAAGGAAGCTAGCAATTGTTCAATGAATCAGGACTTAGGGTGGCGGTTTGGCTAGGTGGCGGTTTATGGGGATGGTTATGGTGTGAATACAAGGTGATAGGTGGCGGTTTCATGGTGTCTTTGGCCGAGAGGATGCCATCTTTTCTCTATTGGAATGATTATGGTGGTGTGGTGGCGAATTATGGTGTGTAGGGCGGTGCTAGGTGGCGGGTTATGGTGGTTTCGGGTGGTGGTTTTGATCGACCGAGGGTTTGGGAGGTGGTTTGGGGTGTTTTAGTTTAGTGTTAGTTTTAAATTTTTTTAGTTAGGGTTTTGAGGGTTCTGATTTTGGTTATGTTTGCTTAGTTTTAATCCTCTTAATATGTATATATATATATAGATGTATTTATAGATATGTATTACTACATGCATAAGTGAGCTTTTGTAAACATGTACCCATGGCTTTGCATAAATAGAATATATATATATATGTACATACAAAACATACATACTTGAATTTTATACATGTATGCAAGCATACGAAATCTCCATACATATATGCATGCATACGCGAATTTTTAATATATACATGCATGAACACGTAAGTAATTTAATATATATGCATGCATACTTATATTTTTCATATACATATATGTATGTAAACATGCGTACGTAAAGTTGACATGATAATAATATAATTTATTTAGTAGTAACATAAATATGATTGTCTATTTATTTAGGGTTGTCACATGACATTTATCCATTTAATATTCGTTTAGAATGACTAAGGACAATGGAAGCAAGGCTGCAGAAACTACTAATGAAGGTCCGTCCAGGAGGAAAAGGGGGAAGGCCCATGTTAATCTTAGTAAAGGCTTTATCCATTCTATTGAGATCAGAAACGGTTCATCTCCTTCGTCTAATGAGCAAACGAAAGCTAAACTAGCATAACAATGCAACATATAATTAGCATGGGAATAGTCATGACAATGCGTGCTATTATAGTTGGACTTAATAAGGTAATGCAAGAGGCAAACAAGTCCACTAGCTGAAAAGAAAAAAGCAACTCAAATGGTAGAGTATCATCGGAGCCATCAAGGTCATCTGAAGATAGCAAGAATAAAAGTAACCATTCTAGTTCTGCTGATTCTGAGGAAGTTGACAAACTTAAGAAGGATACAGATGAGGGCACAAGTTCCAAGGGATGTATGTATCAAAACTACATCGCATGTAATCCTGAGGTATTTATATTAGATACGACTACCACTGATGCTATCTGATCGATTGAGGAAATTGAAACCATGTTGGATGTCAATAGTTGCAAGAAGGATGACCTAATCAAACTCCTAGCACCATCATTCAAGAATAAAGCTCATATCTGGTGGAAAACTATCTTATCCACTAAGGGAAGATCTAAACTGTATAGCATGGGATGGGCTAGATTATGGAAATTGTTCTTGCAGAAGTATGTACCTAAGTACCGCAGAATGTATTCCTCCACTTACAAATTAAGGGAATTGATTATAAAAAGTATATGACCATATTTTTAGAAATGATTAGATTGTTGCTGGAATTTGCTGGGGTCTAAGTCCATGAGGATTGAATAGTTCATCTGAGGTACCATTCTTGAAATACGAGCTGCATATGCATATCAAGACTAGCAACTCTCATATCCATACCAATAACTCTCCAGTAGGCAATTAAGATTGTGGTAGAACTAAATGAGGTTCTGATCAGGTTAAGAGGAATTAAAAAGATTGAGGTTGAATCCAAAAGGAAGTTTGATGGTGGAAAGTCTTTAGGACACACCGGAAGGTTTAATCGAGTTGCGAAAAGGTTGAGTCAGGATGGGAACAAATTTAGAAGGGTTGATGACAAGGATCCGGGGAACGACCCAAGGTGTAACACATGTGGTCGAAACCACTCCGGTCCTTGCTACATGTAACACCCTAAAATTTCAAAGAAGCAAGACATGCAACTTAAAGTTCCTGCATGAGAACATGGATATTGATTAAAAACCCTTTAAATAGGTAACGGCACCCAATTGCCTCTATTTTCATATGCAAGTTGCTGCTGCTCTGTACTTGGGAGATAGAGACGAGAACTTGTGGTGATTAAATTATGCAGTCGATGTTGTATGATGAATATTAGTATTAAGGGATGGTTAGTAAATGGTATTAGTGCATGATTATGTAGATTTTGATCGAGAAGCTCTCAAGAAAGTATGTTGTTTGTTATAATCTCCAAAAACATGACTTCTAGCCCCTTCTTTTAAAAGTTTTACACGTTTTGAGGCTGCTATGCATACTACTATATTTATATGTTCTTAATATGATGATCTTGATTGAGACAGTTACATTATGAAAGAATTTGTCAAGATTAATTCAATGTTTAGTCAAGCTGTGTGTAACACCCGGAAATTTTGACAAAATTAAAGAAAGAAAAGTAATAAGAAAAGAAAAAGAGAAGTATCTTGAAAGAAAGGAAAAGAAGCCAAAGTGGAGGGAGCTAACTGTAAAAATAAAAAAGTCAAATATTTAATTAATATTTGAGTATCGCTGCCCATGTATATGTACCAACTGCTGCTTTTGTCGACCAAAAGAGAAGAAGAAGAAGAGCAGATTTCTTTGGTTTTAGAGAGAGAAAGCAGTTGTTTTGGCCTAAGGTAAGTAGTTCTTGTAAATTTGATTCGTTTTGATGGGTTTTGACCATGAAACCGAGTTTTACATGTTTCAACATGTTTATATGTGTTTGGGTTTGTGTGTTCTCGATGTTTAGGTGCTAGAAACATCAAGTTTACTCAAATTTGAAGGAGTTGAGCTTGGAAGCAGAAAATGTGAGTTTCTAGACCCCGGTTTTATATGTTTTTAAATGTTTTCGGGGCTGAAAATGCATGTAAAACATTTTTACAAATGTTATGTGTGTAACCGTATGTTTATGTGTATGTGTTTGGATGTTTTATGGTTGTTAATGCTTTGTTGATGTTTAGAATGGTAGTAACAAGCTTAGAACAGGTTAAGATGATGTTTGGGACTATAAATAACTTAGAAACATGTTATGTAGGTGGTCATGCACCCAAAGAGGGCACATGCGCCTAAGAAATTGCCTTAGAAAAACTTTAAGTGGAGTCATGCGCCCGAATAGGGCTCATGCGCCCGGAAAATTTACTTAGAAAGACTAAGTGAGGCTGATGCGCCCAAACAGTAGCTCATGCGCCTAGATAATACCTGAGAAATATTAAGTGTATGCTCATGTGCCTAAACAGTAGTTCATACACCTAAAAATTTGTCCAGGCGTCTATGTTAGGGGTCATGCTCCCTAATAGTACCCATGCGCCCAACTTTTTCCTCAGGCGCCTAAGTATAAGCACAAGCGCCTGAACAGTAAATGCACCTAAAAGAATGCTGAAAATACGTAAGTATAGAACTCATGCGTCCGAACAGTGCTGATGCGCCCAAGCAGGGCTCATGCGCCTGCATAGTGCCCATGCGCCTAAACACTTAGAAAGTTTCTGAAATTTTAGAAAGAACAGAATTATTAGGTTTGACCCTAGTTTGACTTAAGGGTTATAATTGTTTATATTATGCAGGATTATGGCCTGCACTTATGTTCCATATTACTTATTATTTTGTGACCTTACGTGATGTGTTTATGATGATGAACATAAAGTATTATCATTAGTAAAAAGTGAAAGATTAATGATAATGACAGTGGAACATAAAAAATGAACAAATAAAAAGTCTTACAAGCAAAATGAAAGGAGGTTCACAACTCATTGAGAGTTGCTAGCTCAACTGTGTGTAATATAGCGTGTGATTTTGGCTAGCCTATGAGGTTTCACACACAGGGGATCAGTCTTGGTGACTGACCCATAGTATGAAACGGGACCCTTGTCACTTTACCTAGGAAATGAGGTGGCTGTGTGTCGGGAATGAGGTGGTTATGTGTCCAACGATGGGGGTAAAGTTATGATAGGATCTAGAAACAGTGAAAAATAATGTTAAAGTATAAAACGAACGAATACGTGCGATAATAAATGATGAATGAGGTTATACGTTGTTGTATGTACGATGAATGCTCACGTGCCATAGTAATGGAAGTATTTTATTAAGAAAGAGTATTTTCATATATAAACGGTATTAGGTATTTCAATACTTTAAAACTAGAATTCACTCACCAACGCTGACTTTTATACATTTTCAGTTGGTAGGTAATGTTGCTGAGGATGGCACACGGGGAGGCTACTCGGCAGGGGAAGACTGGCATCCATTCACGCATAATATTATTGTTGTTTTATAATGCAATAGAAAATGCTTTTGTAATTTAACAATGTTGTATTGCTTAACAATAGTATTTATTAATGAAGTGAATGGTTTTTGTTAACTTACTTCCGCTGCTTATTTCATGAATTATTTATTATTCATGTAATAATGCGATGATTGTCCAACTGTAAGCGTCTCGGGGAACGGGGCCTTACAAGTTGGTATCAGAGCTAAAGTTTAAGTGAATTGGGTAAAATATTTTCAAAAACCTAATCTTAAACTGAGAATGGGACAAGGAAAGGGATGCCAGCCCGAGTAGCTACGTGCCATCAGGTAATTCTTTTCCTAATGATAACCGGAATTATGTGTGTTTGCTATTTCAATTATGTGCTCTTAGTAGATTTAGCAACTGATGTATTTAGGATAGGAAATACTTGGTGTGTGAAGAGTAAAGTATGTGGCTAGTCTCAACTGGGCACTGTAATTAGGGACTTACTCTACTTGACATAAACTAAGCTATTAACTTGAATGACGGTGTTAGTGTTTAAATCTTATAGTGATTAGAGAATGGCTGGAGGTAGATCGTCTAAGGCCTCTAGGGTGGAGTACATGGTGGACATGGTGCAGAACCACGTGTTACAAGGAATAGGGCTAAGACTACTGGGAGGAACCCATGAGGAGCCTGAGATCCATCATCAGGAAGGTGATGATAAGAGTGCGAACTTGAGGGCCTTGGTGAAAGAGGCAGTAGTGGAGGAGGTTCATCAAGTCATGCAGACGATTCTGCCATCTGTGGTGACTAAACTGATTAAGGCTGTGAGGGAGGATGAAAAGAAAGAAAGGAAAGAAAAGAGGAAGACCACTGGGGGAGGAGAAATAGAACAATCGGAGACTGAGACGGTTGTCTATAGCGAAGTGGAGGAGGAAGAAGCGGTGCAAAAAACTGCACGGGGATGTAATTACGGGGAATTTTAGAGATGCAAGCCCCCAACATTCAGTGGGAACGGTAATGCTGCTGTTGCTCACTGATGGGTGAGGGAGATGGAGGCGGTGCTTGATATCAGCGAGTGCCGAGAAGATCAAAAGGTGAAGTTTGCTACCCACTCGTTTGTGGACTCGGCCTTATGCTAGTGGGATGTCCAAGCCAAAGGTAGCAGGGCCATTGGCAGGATGAGGTGGCCAGAACTAAAAAAGCTGGTGATTAAAGAGTTCTGTCCTCACAGGGAGTTGGATAAGATTGAGAGGAAGTTCCTGCAGCCGGAGGCGGAAACTATGACGCGCCAACAATACACCACAAAATTCAACGAGATGGCAAGGCTAGTGCCAGATCAGGTGACTCCGGTATCAAGGAAGATCAAGAGGTACATTCAGGGTTTGCCGATAGATATTCACAGACATCTGATCATCGCCCAGCCAGGTACGTTCAGGTTGGTAGTCGATTTGGCAGGAAGACTATATGATGAGATGGAGGGGGTGGCCATGGTGGAGGGGAGTAAGAAGAGTGGTGGTGATAAGAACTGGAATGGAAAATGGTTTGGACATGGTGGTTTCACTCCAAACAAAAAAATGATAAAGGTAGATGACCGTAGGGTGGTGTCACCGAGCTCGGGAATGAACAGGTGTGGTAGATGTGAAAGGGAGCATACGGGCAAATGTAAGTGGGGAGAGAATGTGTGCTTCAAGTGTGGGAAGGCTATTCATGTGGCGAAGATGTGTGGAGTTATACGGTGTTATAGCTATGGCGGGGAAGGCCATGTGAGTAGAGATTGCAAGAAGCCACGGGCTGAGGGTTTTAGGATGAAGAAGAAGCTAGAAGAAGGAGGATAGAGGGCAAGTGCTAAAGTCTTCACGATGACCACAGGGGAGGCCATGGTAGACCCCGACGTCATGTCAGGTATGTTTCTAGTAAACCAAACTTGTGCCTCTGTATTATTTTATTCTGGTGCTAGTAGGAGTTTCATTTCTACTGCTTTTTGTGATAAATGACTTGTTAGTAGTAGAAGTATTAATGAGCCATTTGATGGAGAAACTACTATTAGTAAGTCTACTAGAATTTCTGATATTATAGAAGATTGTGATATAGAACTAAAAGGCCATAGGTTTTCGGCTAAATTGTACGTGATGCCCCTAGGCAGATTCGATGTAGTACTAGGGATGGATTGGTTAGCAGCCTATGAGGCAAACATCGTATGTCGCAAGAAAATGATTCAATTAATTGTGTCCAATGGAAGTTCAGTAACGGCCTATGGTGATCGTGTTACTACGGTTCCGAAGGTGATTTCGATGGCGGCGGCAGAAAAGTGCACGAGACGTGGATGTAGTGCCTATCTGGCATACGTGAAAGATGTGGACATGTTAGTACCACAATTGCTGATATACCAGTGGTATGTGACTTCCCGGATATGTTCCCAGAAGATTTACCACGTGTGCCACCCGACCGTGTGGTCGAGTTTCAGATTGATCTAGTACCCGGTGCTCAACCAGTTGCCAAAGCACCGTATCAATTAGCTCTACCGAGATGAAGTAACTAATGGCTCAACTACAGAAGCTGATAGATAAAGGTTTCATTTAACCGAGTATCTCTCCATAGGGTGCTTCGGTCTTATTCGCGAAGAAGAAAGACGGTAGTATGCGGATGTGCATCGACTACCGAGAGCTGAATAAAAGACGGTAGTATGCGGATGTGCATCGACTACCGAGAGCTGAATAAGTTGACGGTAAAGAATCTGTATCCGTTACCGAGGATTGATGACTTGTTTGATTAGCTCCAAGGTGTCAGTTAGTTCTCAAAGATAGATCTTTGATCTGGCTACCATTAACTGAAGGTGAAGGAACAGGATACTCCTAGGACAGCTTTTCGTACGTGTTACGAACACTACGAGTTTCTAGTTATGTCTTTTGGTCTAACCAACACGTCAGCTACCTTTATGGACTTGATGAATCGGGTGTGTCCGCTAATGTTGGATAAATCAGTGATTGTGTGTAAGGCCCCGATCCCGGGCACCTTACGGTTGGTCGTCATCACACGTAAAACATACATTTAATACATGATCATAAAATACGCAGCGGAATTAATAAAATATGCATTCTCATTTCATCATAAAAGCTTTTACATCTTTGTCTTGATTACAAAATACAAGCTTTTCCTTACATTGCCTAGCTATACTATGATTGCTGCTGATGCGTAAGAAAACGAGGATAATCTCGTTTATTCGAATCCTCAGCAGTCATAGGGTCATACAGCGACCTCTACCGAAAGAAAATAATAAAAAGAAAATATATTCTTCTTCATTAAGAAGATATTAAATTCAAGAATATATTTTTCTTCATAAAGAAGATTTCTTAAATAATCATGTTTATCAGGATTATTAAGAAATCTTGCACTTGCATGCAACATGATGTGTTGCGCGCATTACGGGCCCACAACACATGATGTGGCAGCATAATCAAAAAGTGAATGCCATCCCAAAAGAGCTGAGTAGTCGCCTCGTGCCATCCTCAGCAACACTACCTGCCAACTGGAAACACATAAAAAGTCAGCGTTGCTGAGTGAGTTCTAGTTTTATAATAAAACATACTTTTACTCATTAAAAGTATCCTTTCATACATGCGTTCACACATCATACGTACACAGAGATAATATTCATTATTATCTTCATCATTCGTTATACATCGTTATCTTTAACTTCTCGTATGGATTCTGTCAGGCTTTACCCACTTCATAGCACTCGGCTATGATTACTGTGGTCGAATGACAAGAATCCCGTTTCATACTTACTTGCACATTGAAAGGTGAATTGTACCAATACCTTATGCTATACCCAGATCGTTATTAGCTACCGGGCCGAAGTCAACATATGAACAACAAAACGTATGCCACGGTACTAGAGGTAAGCGGTAGAGGTACCATGACCATGGTCGATCACAGAGAAGGACCAATCGCGTTATTCAATGCTACAAGACATAATTCGTTCGTTCATTAATGCATGTATTCATCATCATTCTTCTTTTCGTTCATTCGTTAATACATGCATTCATCATCGTGTCCTCTTTCATTATCTTTCACTTTACGTTACATAATACTTCATTCATTCATTCTCGTTATTCGTAAAGTTTCGGAAAGATAAACATACACAATTATAAGGAACACACATCCATCATACATTCATCATCATACATAGCATCATACATCATACGTTCATCATCATACATAGCATCATACATACGTAATCATACATAGCATCATCATTCACATCAGCCCTTCAGGGGCGACTGAGCCTATCTCAGTCGCATGTCCTCCATGCGACTGGACCGTGCGATTGGGCTGTCATGCGAATGGGCATACAATCGTGGGACTGGATTTCCTTCCGTACGAATAGACACTACACGACTGGGCTATATGCGACTAACTCTTAACCGTACGATTGAACTACCCTGCGATTGGACCTATGCGACCGAATCCCCCAATCGCATAGTCCATCATGCGACTGAGGTTCAATCGTGCGTCTGAGCCTCAATCGGACGATTGGACATCAACTATTCCTCAGTCGGCCGAATGGCCCTTCAGTCGCATAACCCTAACTGGGCAGCGACTGGAGTTCTTCATACACTGCAGTCGCGAACTCCCGTCCCCACAGTCACCATAAACCTATTTTCAGCCTAATTCGACCCTCCCAAGCCTCAGGGATTCCTACTAGGACCTCATACAAGCATATTCTAGTCCTAATTCATACCATAAACACATTACTCAAGAATTTACCCAAATGGGTCAAACTTTCACTATTTCAAAAAATAGGGTTTATATATGTTTCCAGCCCCAAAATCGTTAGAAAACATGTATATGAGGGGCTCTAGAACTCACCTTAACAGGTAGGAGTTGATAAGCTTCGATTTGGCTAGCTTCTCGACAAATCCGGAGCTCGGTCAGCACTTTCCCTCTTTCTTTCTCTTCTCTCGGTCGCTCACTGCTCTTCCCGACTGAAAATGATAAGTGTTGGGAAGAGTATGAGAGCTGCTCCCCTTTTATACCCACATCTCAGTCGCATCTGGTCCAGGGGCGACTGGACCTTCAGTCGCATGAACACCATGCGATTGGACCCCAGTCGCATGGGTTCCATGCGGTTCGTCCTTCATTCGGGCGGTTGAACTCCAATCGTGCGGTTGAGCTTCAATCGGCCGAAAAGCATGCGGTTGAACCTCCAGTCGCATAAATCCCAGGCGACTAAGGCTCAGTCGCACAACCTGTAAAAAGGTCAAGCTTTCGGGTGTTACAAGTCCACCCCTCTTATTTTAGGTTTCGTCCCCGAAACCTGTTATTCTTCGAACAATCGTGGGTAATGTTGCCTCATTTCTTCTTCAGTTTCCCACGTTGACTCGGATCCCTTCCTGTGCTGCCACTGTACACGCACAAGGGGAACCACTTTATTCCTCAACTTCTTCTCTTTGCGATCGATGATCGCCACTGGTTGCTCTACATAGTTGAGCCGTTCGTCTACCTCGATGTCCCCCAGTGGAACGACCATGTCCTCGTCCGCCAAACATTTCCTCAGATGAGACACGTGGAAAGTCGGGTGGATTCCACTTAATTCATCTGGTAGATCCAACTTATAGGCCACTTCTCCTACTCGAGCAATGATTCGGAAAGGGCCTATATACCGCGGACTCAACTTGCCTCGCTTCCGGAACTGGATGATACCCTTCCAGGGTGAGACCTTCAACATAACCCGATCTCCCACCTGGAACTCAATCGGTCTGCGTCGTTTGTCTGCATACGATTTCTGTCGGTCTTTGGCCGCTTTCATATAAGCTTTGATCTTCTCAAGCTTCTCAGTCGTGGCCTCAATCACTTCGACGCTTTCCAGTCCTTTCTGACCAATATCACCCCAACAGACGGGTGTCCTGCATCTCCTACCGTATAGCATCTCATAGGGTGGCATGCCGATACTGGCATGATAGCTATTATTGTATGAGAATTCGGCTAACGGCAGGTGGTCATCCCAACTTCCACCGAAGTCAATAACACATGCTCGGAGCATGTCCTCCAAAGTCTGAATGGTCCTTTCCGACTGACCATTAGTTTGTGGATGATAAGCCGTGCTAATATGTAACCTCGTCCCCATAGCATCGTGGAATTTCTTCCAAAATTTGGATGTAAACCGAGTGTCGCGATCAGACACAATCGACACCGGTACACCATGACGAGTCACGATCTCTTTGATGAAAAGATCGGCCAACCTTTCGGACGAATATGTCTCGTGTATCGGTAAGAAGTGAGCACTCTTCGTCAATCGATCCACAATCACCCAGATCGTATCATACCCTTTCGGGGTACGCGGCAGCTTTGTGATAAAGTCCATGGTGATGTGCTCCCACTTCCATTCTGGTATGTCCAACGGTTGAATCTTTCCATACGGCTTCTGGTGCTCTGCCTTTACTTGCAAACACGTGAGGCATTTACTCACATACTCCACCACATCACGTTTCATACCCGGCCACCAGTAATCTTTCTTCATATCTTGGTACATTTTGGTAGCACCGGGATGAATGGAATATCGAGACTTATGAGCTTCATCCATAATCTTCATTCGCGGATCCCCAAGTCGAGGGATCCACATACGCCCAAATCGGGTTCTAACACCCATTGCGTTCTCACCCAATTCTGCAACCAGACCTCTCATTCGTTCAGAGTTAAGATGTTCGTCTTTCAAAGCCTCATCTTGGAACTCTTTGACCTGTTTCATCACGTCGGAGGTCATTATTAGCTGATACACCTTCACCCGAATTGGCTCGGGCCTCTCCTTTCGGCTAAGGGCATCCGCCACCACGTTGGCTTTGCCCGGATGGTAATGGATCTCACAGTCATAGTCCTTTATAAGCTCCAACCATCGCCGTTGCCTCATATTCAGATCTTTTTCTCGAAGAAGTACTTCAAGCTCTTGTGGTTCGTGAAGATGGTGCACTTCGTCCCGTACAAATAGTGCCGCCAAATCTTCAACGCGAAAACCACAGCTGCTAGCTCCAAGTCATGAGTAGGGTAATTAACCTCATGAACTTTCAGCTGTCGGGATGCATAGGCTATCACTTTTCCCCTTTGCATCAATACACATCCCAACCCCGAGTAGGAAGCATCAGAATAAACCACCAAATCTTCACTACCCTCGGGTAACGCCAATACTGGAGCTTGGGTCAATCTCGTCTTCAGTTCTTCAAACGCCTTCTCTTGAGCTTGACCCCATACAAATTTCACATCCTTCCGGGTCAACTTTGTCAGTGGAGAAGCAATTTTGGAAAAGTCTTGGATGAACCTTCGGTAGTAACCCGCCAAACCCAAGAAACTACGGATCTCGGACGGCGTCTTCGGAGACTTCCATTGCATAACTGCTTCCACCTTCGCCGTATCGACCATAATCCCGTCCGGATTCACCACATGTGTCACACCCCAACCTTGACGGCGGAAACGTCGAGGTGTGAGAGTTACGATTGTTCACAGCCACATAACGCTATTATTAATTCCAAATATATTAATCATAAGATTCAATTGTAACAATACAAGTAAAAGGCTTAAACAAAGATACATCATGAATACAAAGTTGAAAGAAACAAGATCATTGTTTATTTCTCTAAGTCCAGTCCTAAGTGAGATAAGCTTCAAAGAGTAGAACGCATACTTGGGTTATTCCTGAAACATGTTAAAAATAAAAGGTCAACATAAAAATGTTGGTGAGCATTCCATAGTTTCCAATACATAAGTATATATAAAAGATGGCAATTCAAGTTATAAGTTAGTGAGTAAAGTGATTAGGGATGTTATGAACAATGCAACAATCAAACCTCGACAATGGTTTACAAGTATCAAACGACGTTAATATTCTATTAACGTTAAAAGTATATACGATCAGCTAAGTGTACTTGGATCAACCAAGCAGGCTTGTCTTACCCATAGATCTATGACTTCGCTGGGCTAGCAATAGTTAATGATTGTACATATAACGCCATAACATGGTAACCACAAAAGTTCAACTAACCACAACTTTAAGTAAATTGCCATAAAGTTTACAAATCTCGAATAAGTTCACAAGTGTAATGATATAAGTTAACATGTTTCACCCCAAAGTGTGAAAATAAAAAAAAAAAAAAAAAAAAGGGGTATGGAAATACTCACATGGAAATAAGCATTACAAGATGATATAAAAGATTATCCAAAGTAGTCCATTACAAGGCACCTAAATATATATTATAAGTTTAAGGTTAATAATAAGATTAACGTTCAAACAAGTATTAGATTTTAGATAGAATTATGGGGTTTTGATAAGTAATAAGTTTACAAATAATTATTTAGATTTTGATCCATTAGATTTAAATATTTTAGAAGTGCCTTCAAGTATAAATATTGATATAATCTAATGTGTAAATAAATCTTTATAATTATTTATTAATAATTAGGATAATATATAGATTAATAGCAACAATATTAATCTAAATCATTTGTTAAAGTATATTTTATAAGAAGTAATATTTGTAAATAATTTGTAACATTATATAATTTCTATAATCATCAATATTAATCTTTAAATATAGAGTTCATTAATATAATAATAATCTCTCAAATTATTATATAAAGTCCATTTTGTATAATACCATTTGTAATAAAGTCTCAATAAAAATCCATATTTAGTCAATAATATACTTGTTATTTAAACAAATAATGATTTGATAAGATGTAAAGATATTAAATGACCATTTTATAATATTTGAAACAAATAATAATTATTGAGCTAAAAAAAAACAAGAGAATAACTTAAATACATTATTGAACATATAATGATTGAATAAGATAAATCATATTTGAAATCTATGTTGTAAGAAATTAAACTAATTATATAATTTGTTTTAAAAGATAATAATAAAATAAATAAATAAATAAATAAATAATGTTAAGATAAATTCCAGAAAAATAATTAGGTGATTTTAAAAAATATTGGAATTTTATAAAAGAAATTTTATATTTAATCTGATTTTTTTTTTTACAATTTTTTTTTAAAGGCTAAAAAAAACCTAAATAGAAATAGGTGAGGGAGCCCGGGTTTGAACCCGGGACCTCACTGTTTGAATGCAAGTGGGAAACCAGTAGACCAAGGCCTCAGCCGCGGTTTGTATTGGTTTCCATTCATCTTAAACCCGTTTAATGAAAGTCCCCAAACCTTATGAACCCTAGATTCAATTTGTATCAAATTGAACCCCGATTTGATGTTGTTAATGAAATCAACCATAGGGCTTTTGTTCACCATGATTAAACGAAGTAGATGATCTCTTTAATTACCTGATTTGGAGTTTAAAAACGTCAAGAACAGTGAAGAACAAGTCGCGATTGAGGTATCTTGAGTTCACGAGATATAGACGGTTAAACACAAATTCGTTGCACCAGAAGCTCCTAATGATGATGATGATCAAAAGCCCTCTGTAGATTTAGGATTAGAACGTGCCTATGTTGGAGTTCGAGTAAGTTGCAGACTCGCGATGGTAATGGTGATAGAATTCAAAGATTTCGTGTGTTTCAGGTGGAATTGAGAGTTGTAATGATTTGGTATTAGATAAACGTTCAATGAGGTTGAGTTAATTCGATTATTATTAGTCTTAGACATTCGAACGGCTCGGAAATTTAAGTCGACGGTTATTCGACTTGTTAATGTTCGAAACGGTTGTTTAATGTCAATTAAAGGCCATTACTGAGTTCGAAACTGATTCATGAATCGATCAGTGTCGTTTAAAGAGTAGAGAAAGACATGAAAATCGGCCGTTAGGCCTCGCCGGCGTTCGGCCGGAGTCGCCGGACTCCTCTCGCCGGAAATGCGGGGTTAAAGGGGGGAAATTTGGGTTTTAACCCAAATTACACAAATGGTCCCTGTGGTTTTAAAAGTTACAACAGAGATTTAAAGTTGTGTTTTTAGTTTTAGTTAAATTACAACTTAGCCCCTGAAGTTTAGAATTGTTATTATTTCATGTAAATACCCCTTAATTACAAGTTTAAAGTTTAATAACTTAGATTATCATTAATAATAATATTATTATCATTAACATTATTACTATTAATATTATTATACTTATTATTATTGTTATAATAATATTAATAATTGTTTTTAGGATTAAAAATTCACTTTAAGTTTTATAATATTAAACAACATTGCAACACACGTTATTCATTTGTTAACCATCAAATTAATTATCATGCATAACCAGTCCATAAAGTCCCAAAATGGCATAAATGGTCCTTTAAAAATTTAACAATGTTAACCTTTTTAAATAACAAAAATACGTAAGGTTACAGTCTCCCCAACTTAAAACAATTTCGTCCCGAAATTAAGAATGAACTTAAATGAACAAAGAAATTATAATGAAAGATAAGTGTATAACGGACAGTGTTTGACGTACGACTACAAATGAGGTGTTTCATTTTATGGAATCTTACAAGTCTTTTGACATAATGCATGTCAATTTGAACTCTTCCAGTGAAACACGAGATGCTTTGAGATGAACGTTGGAAAGCGATGACGAGTTATCGTGGTATGTTAGACTTATATGCCACAACTTCTAGAATATAATTTCGTAGTAAAGTGATGTCTTGAAATCAATAAACGGCCAACAATTGTATGAAAGGTTTGACCGTCGAAATTTAAGAATCCCAAACGTCTCTATATATACGAAACGATCTTAACGCATATTTTGTGAATATGTATTGCTCCTTTGACCAAACCATCGGACTAGGGATAATACGATATGCGAAGATTTTGGGATGAGTTCCCAACGATGATTAGGAACATTATTAAAAGCAGAAAATGAATCGATCATCCAAAATAACGATCGGTGTCTTCTCGACATACCACGATATGCAACTTATTTGAGATAGATGCAAGTCAATTTCTCGACCTATTATCTCACCTGAGTCAATATGAGATTTTAGTCAATCGGTTTATAATGCACCAATTGTCATCATGACCTCTAAGATCAGAAGCATTTTAGTTGAAAGAAAGTTAAACAGGAGATCCATAGGATCACGAATGCTAGGTCTTGTCATATGTGAAGGTAAGACACTTGGACACATATCAAGTTACGTCTTTTCCTTTATGCCAAACCCATGACTACAAGTTACGAAGGTTTATGAACCTCAACGTCATAATGTAGATAATAACGAGTCTCGTTGATCGAAATCAAGATAGAGTTTTAAGGATTTCCAAGGTTAAGGGTTCAAAAGTGATTCAAGAAGTAACACAAACAATAAGAAAGGTATTTGTAAACATGTTTTGCAAAGTAACAAATTTTCAAATGTAATTTGCATACGTAATTCTTCAAACCCATAAGTACAGTCGAGAACATTTGTATGACTAGAAAGACATAATCACAAGTTGATAATGTCTTTATTTAGCAGAAAGATTGTTTAAGAAGGCTACCATCACGCAATCATGTATTAATGATATCTCATAATGAAAGTTGATAAGTAAGGAATAAATGGTTCGATGTAGCTAGATCGAGTCAAAACATGAAGATAATGGAAAAGAAATAGATTTAAGAATTTAAATGCTCCAAGCTTGGAATCAAAATCAACCTAAAACGATCGGTCTCTTTTCAAGTTCGGAGATCATGCTTTGGCTTGATAGGTCGAAACACTAACATTGTTTCACCCTTCAAGTTACTACATGCTTCTCGCCACTTGATTACAACCTTGGTAAGTTGAAGATCAAGAAATAAGAATTGTCATCAAGGTGTGGTTTTCACTCCTAACTTGATGGTGTATTTCCAATGTATGACCTCTAATCAAAAGCTCGATCCTAACTCATTGTTGAGGATCCACAGAAATAAGACGAGGTAACTCACCATTAAGGTAAGGGACGTCTCCCCTATCTTAACGATGTAGTTTTACAAAAACAAAATATAATAGGATGAACTTCTTCATCAAAATCCAGAATTCACTCCTACTTTGATGAGGTCGTTTCATTTGAGAAAATACAATACATAAGAATGAAATTATCATCAAGGTATAGAATTCACGCCTATCTTGATGATTGAATTTCATAATAACAAGAAAACAATCGGAAATTGACAATTGTCACCAAAGTACGGGTTTCAATCCTATTTTGGTGAGATCATGTCATTCGTGAAATACAAATTTCAATGAGAATAATTGAAGTCAATCCTCAAGATAAGAAAATTACCTTAATCCAGAGGATTAAATTTTATAAAAAAAACACACAATTGGAAACCATTTATCGAAACGAATAGGGAACCATCAAAGTAAGGGAATCACCCCTGTTTTGATGAGTTAGAATCATTTAGAAGATGCGAATGTTCTTAGTCATAGGCTGACTTACAAACTCTTGCATCCCCCACGATGCAAACGGTACGAAGTTTGACATAACAACAAAAAAAAAGGAATATCAATTAGAAATTCAGAAAATTTCAAGTTACATCAATGTAACCAAAAGGAAAATCATGCTTATAAAATTTAAGCTCAAAGTTCGAGGTAACAGGATTAGTTATGATGGTGTTCAAATCTTGGATGGTTTAAATCAGGAAGACAAAATCAAGGACAAGAATAATTCGACATCGCAACGAGGTGTGAACATTCGATTAATAATCGAAGGGAATACATGGACTTCTCAAGATATGAGGTCAGCCATAACCTTATTGAAGACACACGTACTTATAAGTGGTAACAAAGTTATAATTAGTTTATTCGATCATTGAGGTGAGTGGCCACTTATAATATTTGAGTTAACAAAATTAACATTCAATTAGCAAAGTATCCCGAGATGTAGGAATTCCACCTACAACATTGAACGTCTTTAGTTATGGGACACAACCTTAGGAAGATTTGAAAACCATAAGTAACGATTTAAAGTTTTAAAGATCATTCGGTTTAGATTCCCAATATCTTTGGGTATAACAAGAGTCATGTACACGTTGATCAAGGTATAGAAATAGCTACATGAAACGCCTAACGTGTAACGATGTTTAATCATAGGAGTTGAAAGGTAAGATGAGTTCAATATCACAGGAGCATTATGTATGATAAGAATGAGAAGAAACCAGTTCAAGGGATCAAAGATTTTTAAGATACAAAGAGGATGGTTCCATTTAGTAACGCATTACCATTTGGAATCGTTGACACGTCAAGGTAAATTGACCCACTTGCCTTAGAGACTTGTGTATGTTGACCATAGTTTATCACTCATCCCAGAAATCCCCAGGTAAGCATAACTGGTCTCGCAATGAGATTTATACAATATGCTTGCCTTAGCCCGAAGGCCTTTTGCCAGGAAATCCAGAATACAGGTGTCTATGGTCCCACAATTTCTTAGGTTCATGAAATCAAAACCTTGATGAGATTTTCAATGATTAGACATAGAGTCCAAGGAATTAAACCCACGATAGGTAGTGTAGATTCCACACGTCGTCGAGAATAAGTTTAGGAAGTTTCATTTGTCGGGGAGAGTCAAAGAGTCAAAGTTAAGTTTAGGGAGACAAGTAACTAAGTTTTAAGCACACATAAGGCAATCCTATGCTAAGGCATCAAGTTGCATAAAAGGTATAGCATTATGTAGCACGCAAACAATAAGTAAGCACAAAAGTATAGTGATCTTTCTATGAGGTTCATGCATAAGCTATAGTCTAGGTCACCATTTCTAATAACCTAAATCCCTATAGTTATGGGCTCTGATACCAATCTGTCACACCCCAACCTTGACGGCGGAAACGTCGAGGTGTGAGAGTTACGATTGTTCACAGCCACATAACGCTATTATTAATTCCAAATATATTAATCATAAGATTCAATTGTAACAATACAAGTAAAAGGCTTAAACAAAGATACATCATGAATACAAAGTTGAAAGAAACAAGATCATTGTTTATTTCTCTAAGTCCAGTCCTAAGTGAGATAAGCTTCAAAGAGTAGAACGCATACTTGGGTTATTCCTGAAACATGTTAAAAATAAAAGGTCAACATAAAAATGTTGGTGAGCATTCCATAGTTTCCAATACATAAGTATATATAAAAGATGGCAATTCAAGTTATAAGTTAGTGAGTAAAGTGATTAGGGATGTTATGAACAATGCAACAATCAAACCTCGACAATGGTTTACAAGTATCAAACGACGTTAATATTCTATTAACGTTAAAAGTATATACGATCAGCTAAGTGTACTTGGATCAACCAAGCAGGCTTGTCTTACCCATAGATCTATGACTTCGCTGGGCTAGCAATAGTTAATGATTGTACATATAACGCCATAACATGGTAACCACAAAAGTTCAACTAACCACAACTTTAAGTAAATTGCCATAAAGTTTACAAATCTCGAATAAGTTCACAAGTGCAATGATATAAGTTAACATGTTTCACCCCAAAGTGTGAAAATAAAAAAAAAAAAAAAAAAAAAAAGGGGTATGGAAATACTCACATGGAAATAAGCATTACAAGATGATATAAAAGATTATCCAAAGTAGTCCATTACAAGGCACCTAAATATATATTATAAGTTTAAGGTTAATAATAAGATTAACGTTCAAACAAGTATTAGATTTTAGATAGAATTATGGGGTTTTGATAAGTAATAAGTTTACAAATAATTATTTAGATTTTGATCCATTAGATTTAAATATTTTAGAAGTGCCTTCAAGTATAAATATTGATATAATCTAATGTGTAAATAAATCTTTATAATTATTTATTAATAATTAGGATAATATATAGATTAATAGCAACAATATTAATCTAAATCATTTGTTAAAGTATATTTTATAAGAAGTAATATTTGTAAATAATTTGTAACATTATATAATTTCTATAATCATCAATATTAATCTTTAAATATAGAGTTCATTAATATAATAATAATCTCTCAAATTATTATATAAAGTCCATTTTGTATAATACCATTTGTAATAAAGTCTTAATAAAAATCCATATTTAGTCAATAATATACTTGTTATTTAAACAAATAATGATTTGATAAGATGTAAAGATATTAAATGACCATTTTATAATATTTGAAACAAATAATAATTATTGAGCTAAAAAAAAACAAGAGAATAACTTAAATACATTATTGAACATATAATGATTGAATAAGATAAATCATATTTGAAATCTATGTTGTAAGAAATTAAACTAATTATATAATTTGTTTTAAAAGATAATAATAAAATAAATAAATAAATAAATAAATAATGTTAAGATAAATTCCAGAAAAATAATTAGGTGATTTTAAAAAATATTGGAATTTTATAAAAGAAATTTTATATTTAATCTGATTTTTTTTTACAATTTTTTTTTAAAGGCTAAAAAAAACCTAAATAGAAATAGGTGAGGGAGCCCGGGTTTGAACCCGGGACCTCACTGTTTGAATGCAAGTGGGAAACCAGTAGACCAAGGCCTCAGCCGCGGTTTGTATTGGTTTCCATTCATCTTAAACCCGTTTAATGAAAGTCCCCAAACCTTATGAACCCTAGATTCAATTTGTATCAAATTGAACCCCGATTTGATGTTGTTAATGAAATCAACCATAGGGCTTTTGTTCACCATGATTAAACGAAGTAGATGATCTCTTTAATTACCTGATTTGGAGTTTAAAAACGTCAAGAACAGTGAAGAACAAGTCGCGATTGAGGTATCTTGAGTTCACGAGATATAGACGGTTAAACACAAATTCGTTGCACCAGAAGCTCCTAATTATGATGATGATCAAAAGCCCTCTGTAGATTTAGGATTAGAACGTGCCTATGTTGGAGTTCGAGTAAGTTGCAGACTCGCGATGGTAATGGTGATAGAATTCAAAGATTTCGTGTGTTTCAGGTGGAATTGAGAGTTGTAATGATTTGGTATTAGATAAACGTTCAATGAGGTTGAGTTAATTCGATTATTATTAGTCTTAGACATTCGAACGGCTCGGAAATTTAAGTCGACGGTTATTCGACTTGTTAATGTTCGAAACGGTTGTTTAATGTCAATTAAAGGCCATTACTGAGTTCGAAACTGATTCATGAATCGATCAGTGTCGTTTAAAGAGTAGAGAAAGACATGAAAATCGGCCGTTAGGCCTCGCCGGCGTTCGGCCGGAGTCGCCGGACTCCTCTCGCCGGAAATGCGGGGTTAAAGGGGGGAAATTTGGTTTTAACCCAAATTACACAAATGGTCCCTGTGGTTTTAAAAGTTACAACAGAGATTTAAAGTTGTGTTTTTAGTTTTAGTTAAATTACAACTTAGCCCCTGAAGTTTAGAATTGTTATTATTTCATGTAAATACCCCTTAATTACAAGTTTAAAGTTTAATAACTTAGATTATCATTAATAATAATATTATTATCATTAACATTATTACTATTAATATTATTATACTTATTATTATTGTTATAATAATATTAATAATTGTTTTTAGGATTAAAAATTCACTTTAAGTTTTATAATATTAAACAACATTGCAACACACGTTATTCATTTGTTAACCATCAAATTAATTATCATGCATAACCAGTCCATAAAGTCCCAAAATGGCATAAATGGTCCTTTAAAAATTTAACAATGTTAACCTTTTTAAATAACAAAAATACGTAAGGTTACAACGTGACCCAAGAATTGAACTTCACGCAACCAGAATGCGCACTTGGAGAATTTAGCATACAACTTCTCCCTTCTCAACGTCTCTAGAACTTCGCGAATGTGACCGGCATGCTCAGTCTCGTTCTTTGAATAAATCAAGATGTCATCAATGAATACAATCACCGATTTATCCAACATCGGCCGGCACACCCTATTCATCTGGTCCATAAAAGCAGCTGGCGCATTGGTCAACCCAAATGACATGACGAGGAACACATAGTGACCGTAGCGCGTACGAAAAGCTGTTTTAGGGATATCCTGCTCCTTCACCTTCAGTTGATGGTAGCCGGATCGAAGATCTATTCGTGAAAACCAACTAGCACCCTGAAGTTGATCAAACAAGTCGTCGATCCTCGGCAAGGGGTATCTGTTCTTTACTGTCAGCTTATTCAGCTCGCGGTAGTCGATGCACATCCTCATACTACCGTCCTTCTTCTTTACAAACAGGACCGGAGCACCCCAAGGTGAGATACTCGGTCTAATAACCCCCTTATCCAGCAGCTCTTGTAACTGCTCCATCAACTCTTTCATCTCTGTCGGGGCCAATCGATACGGTGCTTTGGCTACAGGTTGGGCGCCTAGTATCAGATCAATCTGGAACTCGATCTCTCTGTCAGGTGGCAATCCCGATAAGTCTTCCGGGAACACGTCTGGGAATTCACACACAACCGGAACATCAGATAGTTATGGTGTTGGCTTTTCTACATCCTTTACATAACATAAAAGGCGTTACATCCACGCCTCATACATTTCCCCGCCACTGCCATTGAGATCACCTTCGGAATCGTAGTAACCCGATCCCCGTAAACTGTCACTGAACTACCGTCGGGCGCTGTCAAACTGATCATCTTCTTGCGACACACAATGTTCGCCTCATAATCCGCCAGCCAATCCATCCCAAGCACCGAATCGAAACCGCCTAACATCATCGCAAATGGTTTAACTGGGAATTTGTGACCCTCCAGTTCTACATCGCAACCCTCAATTACCTCAGAAATCCTGGTGGTTTTTCCTATAGCAGTCTCTACATCAAACGGCGCATCCACACGTCTCCTACTAACGGGCAATTTAGCACAAAAAGCAGCAGAAATAAAACTCCTACTGGCACCCGAATCAAATAATACAGAGGCTACAGTTTGGTTCACCAGAAACGTACCGGACACTACATCGGGGTCCGTCCTAGCCTCTTCCTGCGTCATTGTGAAAGCCCTGGCGCTTGCTCTCGGACCTTCACTTCCCGTCTTCTTTACCCCTGAAGCCTCAGCCCTCGGCTTCTTACAGTCTCTGCTCATATGACCACTTTCCCCACAGTTAAAACACTTGCCCATCCGGCAATCCTTTGATATGTGCCCTGTCTTCCCACACTTAAAGCAGAGGTTGGATCCCCATTTGCACTCCCCTGAGTGCTCCTTTCCACACTTATCACACTTCTTCACCCCAGCTCCAGACACAACCACACGGTGGTTATCCACCCTCGCCTTCTTGTTGCTCGTTGAAGTATCACCCCGACCAAATCTCTTCCCCTGCCAGTTCTTCTCTCCACTTCCCTTCTTGCTACCCTCAGCCTTTACCAACGCAGCCCGTTCATCGAATAACCTTCCCGCTAAATCCACTGCCGACCTGAAAGTGCTTGGTCGGGCAGAAATCAAGTGCCAACGAATTTCAGCTGGCAGCCCCTGAATATACCGGTTGATCTTTCGAGACACCAGCGTCACCTGCTCTGGCACCAACAGCGCCAACTCGTTAAACTTGGTGGTGTATTGTTGGTGGGTCATCGTCCCCGCCTCTAACTGCAGGAACTCTCTCTCAATTCTATCCATTTCCCGACGAGGACTGAATTCCTCAATCACCAGCCTTTTTAACTCAGCCCACTTCATCTTCCCTATAGCCCTGCTACCCTCGGCTTGGACTATATTTTTCCACCAGCATAAAGCCGACCCTGTGAAAGAGTGGGTAGCAAACTTCACCTTCTTGTCCTCTGGCAATCATTAATATCGAGGACAGCCTCCATTTCCATCACCCATTGGTGAGCATCAGTAGCAGTACTAGAGCCATCAAAAGTTGGGGGCTTGCACCTCATGAATGCCCCGTAGTTACAACCCCGGGCTGTCTCCCGTAACTGCTCTTCTTCCTCTTCCTCTTCATCATCGGATAATACTGTTTCTGCTTCTGTCTGTTGCTGTCTACCTGAGGACCGATTCCTCCCTCGTCTCTCATCATTACGTACTGCCTTTATCAATTCGGTCACTACAGACGGTAAGATCGTCTGCATGACCTGGTGCACCTCCTCGACCACTGCCTCTTTCACCGAGGCCCTTAAATTCGCGCTTTCGTCTGCCTCCTCCTGATGAGGAATCTCGTCTTCCTCATGAACTACTTTTTCTGTCCTAGATCTTTCTCGCGTGTTACGCGGTTCAGCACCACGTCCACCACCACGGGAAGCTTTAGATGATCTACCACCGACCATCTTCTATCACACTGAAAGATTCAAACACCAATACGGTCATTCAAGGAAATAGCTCAGTTTATGTTAAGTATAGTAAGTCCCTAATTACAGTGGCCAGTTGTGATTAGCCACTTACTCTACTCTTCACATCCCGAGCATTACCTGTCCTGACTACATTAGTATCTAAGTCTAACAGTACACATAAACACATAACATGCGCACATAACACTGATTAACTTTAATAAAAATACCTGATGGCATGCAACTACTCAGATGGCATTCTCTTCCTTTCTGTCCCATTTTCAGTTTAAGTTTAGGTTTATTTTGAAAATTTACCCATTTCACTTAAACTTTGGCTCTGATACCAACTTGTAAGGCCCCGATCCCGGGCACCTTACGGTTGGTCGTCATCACACGTAAAACATGCATTTAATACATGATCATAAAATACGCAGCGGAATTAATAAAATATGCATTCTCATTTCATCATAAAAGCTTTTACATCTTTGTCTTGATTACAAAATACAAGCTTTTCCTTACATTGCCTAGCTATACTATGATTGCTGCTGATGCGTAAGAAAACGAGGATAATTCGTTTATTCGAATCCTCAGCAGTCATAGGGTCATACAGCGACCTCTACCGAAAGAAAATAATAAAAAGAAAATATATTCTTCTTCATTAAGAAGATATTAAATTCAAGAATATATTTTTCTTCATAAAGAAGATTTCTTAAATAATCATGTTTATCAGGATTATTAAGAAATCTTGCACTTGCATGCAACATGATGTGTTGCGCGCATTACGGGCCCACAACACATGATGTGGCAGCATAATCAAAAAGTGAATGCCATCCCAAAAGAGCTGAGTAGTCGCCTCGTGCCATCCTCAGCAACACTACCTACCAACTGGAAACACATAAAAAGTCAGCGTTGCTGAGTGAGTTCTATACTTTTACTCATTAAAAGTATCCTTTCATACATGCGTTCACACATCATACGTACACAGATATAATATTCATTATTATCTTCATCATTCGCTATACATCGTTATCTTTAACTTCTCGTATGGATTCTGTCAGGCTTTACCCACTTCATAGCACTCGGCTATGATTACTGTGGTCGAATGACAAGAATCCCGTTTCATACTTACTTGCACATTGAAAGGTGAATTGTACCAATACCTTATGCTATACCCCGATCGTTATTAGCTACCGGGCCGAAGTCAACATATGAACAACAAAACGTATGCCACGGTACTAGAGGTAAGCGGTAGAGGTACCATGACCATGGTCGATCACAGAGAAGGACCAATCGCGTTATTCAATGCTGCAAGACATAATTCGTTCGTTCATTAATGCATGTATTCATCATCATTCTTCTTTTCGTTCATTCGTTAATACATGCATTCATCATCGTGTCCTCTTTCATTATCTTTCACTTTACGTTACATAATACTTCATTCATTCATTCTCGTTATTCGTAAAGTTTCGGAAAGATAAACATACACAATTATAAGGAACACACATCCATCATACATTCATCATCATACATAGCATCATACATCATACGTTCATCATCATACATAGCATCATACATACGTAATCATACATAGCATCATCATTCACATCAGCCCTTCAGGGGCGACTGAGCCTATCTCAGTCGCATGTCCTCAATGCGACTGGACCGTGCGATTGGGCTGTCATGCGAATGGGCATACAATCGTGCGACTGGATTTCCTTCCGTACGAATAGACACTACACGACTGGGCTATATGCGACTAACTCTTAACCGTACGATTGAACTACCCTGCGATTGGACCTATGCGACCGAATCCCCTAATCGCATAGTCCATCATGCGACTGAGGTTCAATCGTGCGTCTGAGCCTCAATCGGACGATTGGACATCAACTATTCCTCAGTCGTCCGAATGGCCCTTCAGTCGCATAACCCTAACTGGGCAGCGACTGGAGTTCTTCATACACTGCAGTCGCGAACACCCGTCCCCACAGTCACCATAAACCCATTTTCAGCCCAATTCGACCCTCCCAAGCCTCAGGGATTCCTACTAGGACCTCATACAAGCATATTCTAGTCCTAATTCATACCATAAACACATTACTCAAGATTTTACCCAAATGGGTCAAACTTTCACTATTTCAAAAAATAGGGTTTATATATGTTTCCACCCCCAAAATCGTTAGAAAACATGTAAATAAGGGGCTCTAGAACTCACCTTAACAGGTAGGAGTTGATGAGCTTCGATTTGGCTAGCTTCTCGACAAATCCGGAGCTCGGTCAGCACTTTCCCTCTTTCTTTCTCTTGTCTCGGTCGCTCACTGCTCTTCCCGACTGAAAATGATAAGTGTTGGGAAGAGTAAGAGAGTTGCTCCCCTTTTATACCCACATCTCAGTCGCATCTGGTCCAGGGGCGACTGGACCTTCAGTCGCATGAACACCATGCGATTGGACCCCAGTCGCATGGGTTCCATGCGGTTCGTCCTTCATTCGGGCGGTTGAACTCCAATCGTGCGGTTGAGCTTTAATCGGCCGAAAAGCATGCGGTTGAACCTCCAGTCGCATAAATCCCAGGCGACTAAGGCTCAGTCGCACAACCTGTAAAAAGGTCAAGCTTTCGGGTGTTACATTGTGTTCATCAATGATATCCTGATTTATTCAAAAAGTGAAGAGGAGCATGTCGGTCATATTCGGGAGGTACTGGAGACACTTAGAAGGGAGAAACTGTATGCCAAGTTCTCCAAATGCGCGTTCTGGTTACGCGAGGTTTACTTTTTAGGACATGTTAATCCTGAAGGGATCATGGTGGACCCGGCAAAGGTGGAAGCGATGATGCAATGGAAGTCTCTAAAGACAACATCTGAGATCCGTAGTTTCTTGGGTTTGGTGGGTTATAACAGGAGGTTCATCCAAGACTTCTTCAAGATAGCTTCTCTGTTGACTAAGTTGACCCGTAAAGATGTGAAGTTCGTATGGGGTCAAGTAGAAGAGAATGCTTTCGAGGAGTTGAAGACAAGATTGACTCAAGCTTCTGTCTTAACGCTACCCTAAGGAAGCAAGGACTTGGTGGTCTATTCGGATTCTTCCTATTCGGTATTGGGTTACGTGTTGATGCAACGAGGGAAGGTTATAGCCTAAGCGTCTTGACAGTTGAAAATCCACAAGGCTAACTGCCCTACCCACGATTTGGAGCTAGCAGGTATGGTCTTCGTGTTGAAGATTTGGAGGCACTACTTATACGGGACGAAGTGCACCATTTTCACCGACCATAAGAGCTTGAAGTACTTCTTTGAGCAAAAGGATCTCAACATGAGGCAAAGGAGATGGCTGGAGCTCATCAAGGATTATGACTGTGAGATCCATTATCATCCGGGTAAAGCCAACATTATGTCCGATGCCCTTATTAGAAAGGAGTGACCCGAGCCGATTCGGGTGAAGGCCTATCAGTTGGTTAGGACTGCTGATGTGATAAAACAGGTCAAGGATTTTCAGCATGAAGCGCTTAAAGAGGATCGGATTAATCCTGAACAAATGAAGGGTCTAGTCGCAGAATTGGGTGAGAACACTCTCGGTGTTAGAACCTAAATGGACAGATGTGGATCCCCCGTTATGGAGACTTGCGGGGGCAGATTATGGATGAGGCACATAAGACTCGATACTCGATTTATCCTGGTGCCGCAAAGATGTATCAGGATATGAAAAACGATTATTGGTCGCCGGGAATGAAGTACAATGTAGTAGAGTACGTGAGCAAGTGCCTTACTTATTTGCAAGTGAAGGTGGAATACCAAAAGCCATACGGGAAGATCCAACCCTTGGATATACCTAAGTGGAAGTGGGAGCACATCACCATGGACTTCATAACGAAGCTACCTCATATGGAGAGGGGGTACGATACCATCTGGGAGATAGTTGATCCTCTGACAAAGAGTGCTCACTTCCTACCAATCCGCGAGACATACTCATCCGAGAGACTGGTGGATCTGTTCATCAAGGAGATTGTAGCTCGTCATGGTGTACCAGTGTCTATTATGTCTGATCGGGACATTCAGTTTAGATCCATGTTTTGGAAAAGATTTTATGATGCGATGGGGACAAGACTTCACATTAGCACGGCTTACCATCCTCAAACAGATGGTCAATCTGATAGGACGATCCAGATGCTCGAGGATATGCTCCGAGCATGCGTGATCGATTTTGGAGGAAGTTGGGACGATCACTTACCGTTAGCGGAATTCTCATACAACAACAGTTATCATGCCAGCATTGGTATGCCTCCTTATGAGATGATATACAGTAGGAGGTGTAGGACGCCCATATGCTGGGGTGATATCGGGCAGAAAGAGTTGGGAAGTATCAAGGTGATCGAGGTTATGACTGAAAAGTTAGAAAGGATCGAAGCCTTTCTGAAGGCAGCCAAGGATAGGCAGAAGTCGTACGCCGATAAAAGGCGTAGGCCGATAGAGTTCGAAATGGGTGATAGAGTTATGTTGAAGGTCTCACCTTGGAAGGGGATCATCCGGTTCAGGAAACGGGGTAAGCTAAGCCCGAGATACATAGGACCTTTACGAATCATCACCCGAGTAAGAGAGATTGCCAATCGATTAGAATTACCTGATGAGTTAAGTGAAATTCATCCCATATTTCATGTATCTCATCTAAGAAAGTGCTTAGCCGATGAGGAAATGATTGTACCACGGGAGGACATTGAAGTGGATGAACAACTTAATTATGTGGAGCAACCAGTGGCCATCATTGATCGAAAAGAGAAAAGACTGGGGAATAAAGTAGTTCCACTAGTGCGTGTGCAGTGGAAACACCGAAAGGGTTCGGAGTCTTTGTGGGAGACTGAAGAAGAGATGAGACAACATTACATACAGTTATTCGAAGAGTGACGGGTTTCAGGGATGAAACCTCTTTTAAGGGGGGTAGACTTGTAACACCTGAAAATTTTGACAAATTAAAAGAAAGAAATATAATAAAAAAAGAAAAAAGAAAAGTATCTTGAAAGAAAGGAAAAGAAGCCAAAGTGGAGGGGGCTAAGTGTAAAAAAAGTACAAAAGTCAAATATTTATTAATATTTGAGTATGGCCGCCCATGTATACGTACCAACTGCTGCTTTTGTCGACCAAAAGAGAAGAAGAAGAAGAAGAAGAGCAGATTTCATCGGTTTTTGGCCTAAGGTAAGTAATTATTGTAAATTTGGTTCGGTTTTGATGGGTTTTGACCATGAAATCGAGTTTTACTTGTTTCAATATGTTTATATGTGTTCGGGTTATGCGTTCTCGTTGTCTAGGTGTTAAAAACATCAGGTTTACTCAAATTTAAAGGAGTTGAGCATGGAAGTAGAAAAGGTGAGTTTCTAGACCCTGGTTTTATATGTTTTTAAACGTTTTTGAGGCTAAAAATGCATGTAAAACATTTTTACAAATGTTATGTGTGTAACCGTATGTGTATGTGTATGTGTTTGGATGTTTTATAGTTGTTAATGCTTTGTTGATGTTTAGAATGGTAGTAACAAGCTTAGAACAGGTTAAGATGATGTTTGGGACTAAAAATAACTTAGAAACATGTTATGTAGGTGGTCATGCTCCCAAACAGGGCCCATGCGCCTGAGAAATTGCCTTAGAAAAACTTTAAGTGGAGTCATGCGCCCAAATAGGGCTCATGCGCTCGAAAAATTTATTTAGAAAGACTAAGTGAGGTTGATGCGCCCAAACAGTAGCTCATGCGCCCAAACAGTAGCTCATGTGCCTGGATAATGCCTTAGAAATGTTAAGTGTATACTCATGCACCTGCACAGTAGTTCGTGCGCCTAAGAATTTGTCCAGACGCCTGTGTTAGGGGTCATGCGCCCCAATAGTGCCCATGCGGCCAACTTTTTCCTCAGGCGCCTAAGTATAAGCCCAAGCGCTTGAACAGTAAATGTGCCTAAAAGAATGCTAAAAATACCTAAGTATAAAACTCATGCGCCTAAACAGTGCTGATGCGCGCAAGCAGGGCTCATGCGCCTGCATAGTGCCCATGCGCCTAAACACTTAGAAATTTTCTGAAATTTAAGAAAGAACAGATTATTAGGGTTTGACCCTAGTTTGTCTTAAGGATTATAATTGTTTATATTATGCAGGATTATGGCTTACACTTAGAAAGTTTCTGAAATTTTAGAAAGAACAGAATTATTAGGTTTGACCCTAGTTTGACTTAAGGGTTATAATTGTTTATATTATGCAGGATTATGGCCTGCACTTATGTTCCATATTGCTTATTATTTTGTGACCTTACGTGATGTGTTTATGATGATGAACATAAAGTATTATCATTAGTAAAAAGTGAAAGATTAATGATAATGACAGTGGAACATAAAAAATGAACAAATAAAAAGTCTTACAAGTAAAATGAAAGGAGGTTCACAACTCATTGAGAGTTGCTAGCTCAAATGTGTGTAATATAGCGTGTGATTTTGGCTAACCCATGAGGGTTCACACACAGGAGATTAGTCTTGGTGACTAACCCATACTATGAAACGGGACCCTTGTCACTTTACTCCAGAAATGAGGCGGCTGTGTGCCGGGAATGAGGTGGCTGCGTGCCTAACGATGGGGGTAAAGTTATGACAGGATCTAGAAATAGGGAAAGATAATGTTAAAGTACGAAATGAACGAATACGCGCGATAATTAATGCTAAATGAGGTTATACCTTGTTGTATGTACGATGAATGCTCACGTGCGATAGTAATGAAAGTATTTTATTAAGAAAGTGTATTTTCATATATAAACGGTATAAGGCATTTCAATACTTTAAAACTAGAACTCACTCAGCAACACTGACTTTTATGCATTTTTAGTTGGCAGGTAATGTTGCTGAGGATGGCACACGGGGTGGCTACTCAGCAGGGCAAGACTGGCATCCATTCACGCATAATATTATTGTTGTTTTGTAATGCAATAAAACGATGCTTTTGTAATTTAACAATGTTGTATTGCTTAACAATGGTATTTATCAATGAAATGAATAGTTTTTGTTAACTTACTTCGTTTCTTATTTTATGATTTATTTATTATTTATGTAATAATGTGATGATTGTCCAACTGTAAGCGTCCCGGGAATGGGGCCTTACACTGTGATGTTTTCGCTTTAAAACTTGTATGTTATCGCACGATAGGAGGTTTTGAGCGAGTAAGGTAACTTGGGCTACAAGGGTTTTGAATGATAGAATGATCTCGTGTGATTTTGATGTCCTTGCTCTATATGTTGTTCTTGCGTACTGTGATGTTATCTCTTGTAATATTCATGCATATGTAGGACTTTTCGCTTAGATGAAGGTTCTCGCATGACCCTTGAGTTTCGCATACCTAGATCTATTAAGTATGTTCCCGCTTGGCTAAGTTTTGTACAAACTATTGCTTGTATGTTCTTATATGTTTTCAAATGATAAGGGTTTTATGAATACTTTACTTGGTATGCCATCTAGTATTATAAGAAAAAGATTATGTAATAAAAGTGAAAGATAAAGTTAATAGAAAGTGAAATGTAATGAATGAATAAAAGTCTTGCAAGCAAAATGAATGGAGTTGCACAACCATGTTGTAGTTATCTCAACTGATATGCGGCTTAGCTATCTAATAAAGATGCACATAGGGGTCTAGTCCTTGTGACTGACCATGATAGAAAGGGGATCATTGTTGCGGGACCTTGGGACTATAGCCCCATATGCATACACCATGAGGGTTCTATTTATAGGCCTTGGCGTATATTCCAACTTCGTGCCTTATGTTAGGGGTGTATCATAAAACATTGATCTATTACAGTGAAAGACAATGTCAAATGAATGAAAGGAACAATGATGAAACTTAATGAAATGGTCCTATTAATATGTATGTAATAATGTGTGATCATATAGGAAAAGGCAAATGTTTTAAAGAATGTAAAGTATTTTATTATAAACTAGAGCTCACTCAGTATCGTTGACTTTGTATGCATAATTGTTGGTGGGTAATTATTGATATTAAGGAGACGCAGGCATGGGCAATAAAGATACTAGGATAATTCATGTCTAGCATCCAATGTTTTAAAGTGATATTGATATGAATACAATTTTTTATGTTTTAATGAAATAGAATAATGCTTTAAGACAAGTAATATCTTAATACTTGGATATGATTTCTGCTGCAAATGTTATGTTTATAAATATTTTATGCTATGAATGACCAACTATGAGTGCTCCCCAAAAATAGAGCCTTACACTACATAACGAGATGTAGTATGGACGGAAGGGGCACACTGCCCGATATTGTTCTCGTCCTCTAACATGTTTCGAATGAGGGCAGAGGCGAATTTGAAGGCATAATGCTTGAAATGGAAAACTAGAATGATGAACAGTCAAACTGATAAGGGAAAAGGCCTTACTACTCCTATAGGAAATGCACAAGTGTTTGTTATAAGGTCAGAGGAAGCAAGAAACACTAATGAAGTGGTCAAAGGTATGTACCTTGTAAACCACACTTATGCAAGTATATTGTTTGAATTTGGTACCAATACGAGTTTTGTGTCAAAACCTTTATAGACTGTTTAGGAGGTATAATCTCTAAATTAGCAGTACCTTACATTATTGAAATTTCTAATGGACAAGAAATTAAAGTTGAGTTTGTACTTAATAATTATTTCTTACAATTAAACAATCAAGAATTTCCCTTAGAACTCTTTTCTATGAATTTGGTAGGTTTTGATATACTCCTGCGAATGGACTGGTTAGCTAAGCACCAAGCTCATACAAACTGTGAGCGAAATTCGATAAAAGTTGCACTATCGAATGGCCAAATGACAGAGATCATTGGAGATCAGCCATGTAAGTCAATGAAAATTGTCAATAATAAAAGCAGAAAGGTGTCTATGATAAGGGCATGTGGGATACGGGTTGTATCGGATTACGACAGAGATAGAGAGGAAAATTAAGGACGTACCAATGGTGTCGGAGTACCTCCATGTATTTCCAGAAGACTTGCCTGGTCTAACCCCGGATAGACAAGTTAAATCCCACATCGACCTGATATCTGGTACTACATCAATCATGAAAGCACCATACTAATTAGTGTCCATGAAAATGAAGGAATTGATGTTGTAATTTTAGGAATTGGTAGAAGATAGGTTTATGATGTACTCAAAATTATACATAGAAAACATATCAGAAATACCTTAATTATTCTTAACCTTAAAATGATGAAATTGAACTTAAAAGTGTTAAATTATGTTTTAGGCGTTCAAAAGTATAGGGCGGTGCCTCATTTGGCCCACCCCCACACCCATCCTGGAACACACCTCTATGCTAAAATCAGCACACCCTTATGTTTGGCAGACAGATAGGACAAAAGCACTATCCCAGAAAAGTAAGCATGGCACCACGAACATGGGGTCATGCCCCATTGAGCACGGGGTCGTGCCCGACCACCTCTTCACGTATGAGTTGTCCAACTTTCATGTACATTTTACTAGCACGAGGCCTGCCTTTTGAGGAACGGGTCATGCTCGGCACTCCAAAAAGTCTATAAATAGAAGCTCATTTGCAATGTTTGAGAGACCTTTTGGAGGGGTGAAACTCTACTAAATTCTCTTAGGAATCTAGACTTGAAGGCTCTTGGGAGGCTCAAGTGGTGAATTCAACACTTCAATATTAGTTGCTATTATGTTCAAGCTTATTATCTTTCTTATTGGATGAAACTTATGTAACTTGTGATGAATTAGTGATTGTTTTTTGTTTGATAATTTTATGTTAATAATGGGTATACTTTTGATGGGTAGCATCTTTATAATAAATCCATGGCTAATGAACTAGAGTTGGTTATTAGAAATCATATCATATTAATTTTTTAATCATCTGTATGTTCCTTTTTATTAGTCTAAGAAATCTAAAGTAAATGTTATGGTTTTTAAAATTAATGGTATGTTAAAAAGAAAAATTGATCAAGTTTTTTTTCTAACATTAAGTTTGAGTAATCGTATGTTAAAAGGGTGCACAGGTATTACCTATATCACTAGAGGCTCGATGGTTGTTTCCTAAGTTAGTAATTGCAACTTTCCTTGTCACTACAGAGCCGGTTATGATAACATCATGCTAGCTCATGTGTATAAACATTAAGATAACTATTTAAACATATATTATTAATCATTCCACACTATTCATCATAGTTACATTAGTGTAATCTCAATTAGGATGATAACCTTAATTCCCTCATTAATCCCCAAAAGTATTGAAGTTTACTTTTCATTGTACTTAAAATAATTATTTTAGAAGTACTTATAATTTGTTTACCGAAATACAACTAATCATTTTCTCAAATTAAAACTCATCCCAATAGTCAATTATAAAGATTCTTGAGAAGGATTGATATGTTCATGGATTGATACTCAGTTCTTACCAACACTATATTTTCGGATGACATGTACACTTAACTTTATTGTGAGTAGTTTAATATTAAAAAATTAAAACTAAATTTGTGTGAATAACCTTGATATAAAAATATATATACAATCAGCACAAATCAATTTATTCTCACCTTTGTCGGGGCACACGACAGTTTTGAAAGGCAATGTAAATTTTTCACTATATTGCTTATATATTTTTGTTTAACCTTGTTTTACTTTGGCTATTAGTATAATTTAAGTTAGTTTTCTTCAGTTAGCTTAGTGACATTTGGCTTATTCATTCTAAGCCTTAGTATATTGTGAGAACCGGTAATTCTCCATTACCAAAATTCCTTTAGTCTCGTTAAGTCTTGCATACACGTCACATGAGCACGAACTAGTTGTCCTTGAATGTTGGTGACTTAACCAATAACAAATATTGGTTTAACTAATATAAACTTGACTAAAAATATGATTATTGTTATGTGACTATGTTAATCAAAGTGTTATGTGTTATTTTATGAATAGCCTCTCAACACGTGGTTATGTGAATAATATAATATTCATGAAAGATGATTTTAATTTACATTTTTATTTGTTGTTTTATTAAACTCAAAGGTTAAGAAATGAAAATGATTTATAAATGTTAAAAAGTTAGATTTACAATTAGTTAAAGTTAAAAAATGGTTAAAATAGAAATTAAGGGTGGGTATAAATATAGAAAATCAACGCCCTAGCCTCCATCCCCCCTTGAAATCGGTCGAAGCCTCCCCTCCCCCTCCTTGTGTGATTACGACTTCCAACACACACGCCACACTCAATTTTGCTTAGTTTGATCGATTCAACGTGTTAGCAAGCTTGTTTGTGGATGAATAACGTGTATAAGGTTAGATTTCAAACTAGTTTATCATTTTTTTCATAAATTTGATTCATGAACAAAATCTAGTTCAATCTTGCAATATAACTTGAAATTGAATTATGTATTTGTATTATCTTGATTGTATTGATGATGTTTCACGTGTACTATGCAAGAATCTAGTTGTTTTAACGTTCGGTTCTTAACCTACCTTGAGTGAAAACTTTAATTTCCAAAACTTTGGATTTTGTGTTTTATTGATATTGATTGTATTCTAATGATTGATATGTACTAGAATAACCATGTAAATGATGATTCAATGATTAGTTTTGATGAAACTTGGTTTATAGGACGTTACTTTCCTATAGAGGAAACTTTATGAATGTGTTTAGTGAATTTAAATATATTAAGCATGCATTAGATTGATTGTTATGAGGCTTGAATTGCCTAAAATGCAATAGTTAGATGTAACACCTGGGAAATTTTGACAAAATAATGGAAAAGAAAAATAAAAGTATATTGAGAAAAATATAAAAAGGAAACAAAGTCGAAGGGGGAATTGTGTAAATAGCATAAAAAGGATCAGATTTACTTTTTAAAATAATGGCCGCCCATGCTATGATCATATAGCTGCTGCTTTCGGCTGAAAAAGGAGAAGATGCAAGAAAACTAAGTTTTCCTCGGTTGTAGAGGAAGAAGAAGGAGCTGAATTTACGTTTGGTAAGTGTTTTTAAGAGTTTTTGGTTCGGTTATGAGAGGTTTTCAACCTTAGAACCCATTTATAAGTATTATACGTGTTTTGGTGTTCATTTTGGCTTGTTCAAGGTGTTTGAACTCGTGTACAAATAAGCTTGGTAAAGGCTTGTTTGAAGAATACAATAGGTGAGTTTCTAGACCATGTATTTTACATGTTTTAAAAGTTTTGGGGCTGAAAATGCATGTAAAATCATTTTTATAAATGTATTATGTGTAATCGTATATACATGTGCATGTGTTTAAATGTTTGAAGGTTATAGATGCTTGGTTTAAGGTTTGGGATAGTTGTATAGGCTTAGAACAGGTTGAAATGGCATTTGGAACTGAAAAATATATTAGAAATATATAAGGTGATGGTCATGCGCCCAAACAGGGTCCATGCGCCTAGTTAATTGGCTTAGAAAAGTTTTAAGTAAGGTCATACGCCCAAACAGAGCCCATTCGCCTCAAAATATGACTTAGAGAGGCTAAGTATATGATGATACGCCCAAACAGTAGTCCATGTGCCTAGAAATGTCTTGGAATATTCTAAGTGTTGCTGAAACACCCAAGTGTAGGGTGAAACACCCAAGTGTAGGGGTGAAACGCCCAATTAGTGCCCATGCGCCCAACTGGCTCATGCGCCTAAGGGTTGAAATGCCTAAGTATAGGCTCATGCGCCTGCATAGTGGAGAAACGCCCAAATAGTCCTTATGCTCCCAAATATTGCCCATGCGCCCAAACACTTAGAAAATTTTCTGGAACTTTTAGGAAAAACAAAATGTTAGGATTTGACCCTAGATTGACCTATGGATTGTTTTGGCCTATTTTAGGAGAATGAATATGTGATGGTCTATGGATATAATATATATGATATGATGATTGTATGATATGCATATGTGTATGATGTGTTATCTTTTATTGGTTTTTTAAAACGTATATATATTATAATATAATATACGTAAGTATTACGTTATGATTTTACGTAGTATGACGAACGTATGAATGAACTTAAAGTATAATGTAACGAAGTGAAAGATAACAAAGATGAAAAATGAAACGTAATAAAAGAAAGAATGGCTTGCAAGCAAATAGAAATGAGGTGCACGACCATGTTGTCATTAGCTCTACTGTATGCGGTTTAAATAACCCGAAGGATGCATATAGGGTCAATCATTGAGATTGACGGTACCCTTGTGGAATGCCCTAGGTGACTGGGTCAGCTTCGTGCATAATTTTTGTGGTCTATTTGTAGACCACAGGCCCAACATCAACCTTGTGCACAATGTTTAGGGTACTACACATTGGTCCGGATGAAAGGGAGAGATGGCTTGCCCTAGGTGACAGGGTCAACTTCGTGCACAATTTTCATGGTCTAATTGTAGACCACAGGCCCAGCATCAACTTCGTGCACAATGTTTGGGGTATTGTACATCGATTCGTAAGAAAGAAAGATGATGAAAAGTATGAATAGAAAGAATGTGAATGAAAGTAAAGATAGTGAAAAGCATGAAATGAAAGTATGTATATGAAAGCAAATGATAATAAAAAGAATGGAAGAAAAGTATGTATACAATGATAAAAGGTAGTAACTAAAGTATGAAAGAAAGAAATAAAGAATGAATATTGTTTGAATGTACGTATGATGTGTGCTTGTATACAACGGTAAAGTACTTTATGGAAAGGTATATTTCGTATATAAAACACACAAGGTACTTTAATACTTATAAAACTAGAACTCACTCAGCATCGCTGACTTTTATGCATTTTCAGTTGGCAGGTAATGTTGCTGATGATGGCATAAGGGGAGGCTACTCGACAGGGCAAGACTGACATCCATTCACGCATAATAATATTGTTGTTTTGTAATACAAATGAATGAGGCTTTTATGATTTAACAATGTTGCATTGCTTAACAACAGTATTTCAATAATGAAATGAATGGTTTTTGATATCTTATTTCCACTGCATACTTTTATGAATTATATATTATATATGTAATGATGCGATGATTTTCCAATTGTGAGGTGCCCGGGAACGGGGCCTTACAAGTTGGTATCAGAGCCAAAGTTTAAGTAAATTGGGTAAAATATTTTCAAAAAAAACTAATCTTAAACTGAGAATGGGACTAAAGGAAAGGGATGCTAGCCCGAGTAGCTACGTGTTATCAGGTATTTGATTATGTGCTTCTAGTAGATTTAGATACCTATGTAGTCAGGATAGGAAATGCTTGGGGTGTGAATAGTAAAGTAAGTGGCTAATCACAACTGACCACTGTAATTAGGGACTTACTATACTTAACATAAACTGGGCTATTCCTTGAATGATCGTGTTAGTGTTTGAATCTTATAGTGATTAGAGAATGGTTGGAGGTAGATCATCTAAGGCCTCTAGGGGTGGATTTTAGGGAGGACGTGGTGCTGAACCACGTGTTACTAGGAATAAGACTAAGACTGCTGAGAGGGCCCGTGAAGAGCCCGAGATGCATCACCAGGAAGGTGGTGATGAGCGTGCGAACTTAAGGGCCTCGGTGAAAGAAGCAGTGGTGGAGGAAGTCCATCAAGTCATGCAGACGATTCTGCCATCTGTAGTGACTGAAGTGATCAAAGCTGTAAGGGAGGATGAGAAGAAAGAGAGGAGAAGGACCACCGAAAGGGAGGAAAGGGAGCGATCGGAGACCGAGACGATTGTCTTGAGTGAGGAGGAGGAGGAAGCGGTGCAGGAAACTGCACGAGAATGTAACTATGGGGCATTTCAAAGATGCAAGCCCCTGACTTTTGATGGAAACGGCAATGCTACTGCTGCTCGCCACTGGGTGAGAGAGATGGAAGTAGTACTGGAGATTATTGAGTGCAGGGAGGATCAGAAGGTGAACTTTGCCAATCCGTGGACAGCAGCGCCATTGGAAAGATGAGGTGGCCAGAGTTGAAGAAGTTGGTGATCAAGGAATTCTATCCTCACCGAGAACTCGACAAGATAGAGAGGGAGTTCCAACAGCTGGAGGTAGGCACCATGACACACCAGCAATACACCACCAAGTTTAATGAGATGGCAAGGTTGGTGCCAGATCAGGTGACATTGGTGTCGAGGAAGATCAAGAAGTACATTCAGGGATTGCTAGCTAACATCCGCAGGCATTTGATCGATGCCCGGCCGATACCTTTCGATCGGTGGTAGACCTAGCAGGTAGGTTGTATGATGAGAGGGAGGTGGCAGTAGTCAAGGCGAAGAAGACAGGTGGTTGTGACAGGAACTGGAGTGGGAAAAAGGTTTGGACGTGGCGGTTTCACTCCAAACAGCGAGAGGATGAAGGTGGATGACCGTAAGGTGGGGTCATCAAGCTCGAGGATAAAAAGTGTGGTAAATGTGGGAGAGAGCATGCTGGTGAGTGCAGGCTAGGGTTAAACGTTTGTTTCAAGTGCGGGAAGCCTGGCCACATCTCTAAGGATTGTAGGGTGGCAAGGTTCTACAACTATGGTAAAGTGGGCCACCTAAGTCGAGAGTGTAAGAAGAGGGCGAGAGTTCCGGAGCGAAGAAGGGGACGGAAGATGGAGGACAGAGGGAAACTGCTAGATCATTCACGATGACGGGGAGGAGGCTAGAGTGGATCATGATGTCATGTCAGGTATGTTTCTAGTAAACCAAACTTGTGCCTCTGTGTTATTTGATTCTGGTGCTAATAGGAGTTTTATTTCTACTTCTTTTTCTGATAAGTTGTCTGTTAGTAGTAGAAGTATTAATAAGCCATTCGATGTAAAAACTGCTATTGGAAAGTCCACTAGAATTACTAATGTGATAGAGGACTGTGCCATAGAACTAAAAGGTCATAGGTTTCTGCTAAATTACATGTGATGCCCCTAGGCGGATTTGATGTAGTACTAGGGATGGATTGGTTAGCAACCTTTGAGGCAAACATCGTATGTCACAAGAAGATGATTCGATTAGTTGCGCCCGATGGGAGTTCAGTGATGGTTTACGGTGATCGCGTCACTACGGTTCCAAAGGTGATTTCGATGGCGGTGGCAGAAAAGTGCATGAGATGTAGATGTAGTTCCTATCTGGCCTACGTGAAAGATGTGGACGCGTCAGCACCACAATTGTCTGACATACCAGTGGTGTGCGATTTCCTAGACGTGTTCGCAAAAGACTTACCAGGTGTGCCACCGGATCGCGAGATTGAATTTTAGTGTCACACCCTCAATTTCCACAAATCGGGTATTACCGTTAGGCGTGTGACATACCAGGATCTCAGACGCAGTCATATCGAACGACACTATATGAATTTAAAAATAAATATTTGACTTCATTCAAAGGAACATAAACGAAATAAACATTAGTGCGGAAGCGTTTACACGAAATGTAAATCCATTACATGAAAGTTACAAGTGCCAAATCTAAACAAAATGTTCAATGCAAGAAAATAAGATCGATGAATGCATGTCCTGAGTGCGTTCCTGAAGCGTGCATCATGAGCTTATGCGTTCCTGTGACCTGAGAAAACATGCTAAAGTGTGTCAATATAAAGTTGGTGAGTTCACAGGTTTTATCACAGATAAAATGTTGGTAACTGTTCAAATGGTAAAGTAATTAAAGCATATCGATAGGTAGCTAGCCTATAGTCAAGTTACTTAGCGTTTCGAACCGAAGCTGATGTTTGCATGTCCTATATGTTTGTTGTTTCCCCGTCACATCTCACCAGACAGTGACAAATGTTAGGTCAATAATGCACCCATTTGACCTCCAATCAAGCTAGCGCGACTAGCCCGGGCAGGGTTTGACAAACCCAGTAGCACTACTCAGAATTACCTCACTACACATTACTAATGGTTCGAGAATGTAAGGACGGTTATGTATGTTTGCACTAACGTAACAGGCGATATCAATAATACTAAAACCATTTATGAAATATGTTTGCATGTTTTCTCCCCCAAAAGGAAAGAAAGTAAAATAGGGGTCGTGAAGACTCACAGATGATGTAGTAAGTATATAGGATGGAAGCCTCCCAAATGTTGTTCACAATGAACAGTCAAACACCTATTGACAGTTATGTTAAGCATTAATGTTGTGTCTAGTGTTAATAGAAATGTTTAGTCGGGTCGGGTCGCATTGGTTCGGTCATGGGTGACACACACAAGCAGGCATACACATTTCAGACCTTATGTAAATCCAAGTATTAAGATTAGTCCCAAATGGGTTGTCGATAATTGTAAAAGGTTAGGTTATTTTTAATGGAAATAGTATGTGCTTGCTGATAGCGTTGACTTTAATCTTTGTGGTCAAGCAATGACACTTTATTAATGTTACCTTATCATCACACGATAGGCACACTGCGCACAAGAAAAACTCACTCACAATGACTCCAATCGCATAACAAGACTAGACGCACGACTGGACACTCCATCCGCACGAATGGGCCTTCAATCGCATGAATCAGCTTCACTCGCACGATTGAACCCTCATTCGTGCGACTCAGCATTCAGTCGTACCACACAACACCCATTCGCACGACTCAACAGCCATTCGCACGATTGAACCTTCATTCGTACGAATCAGCTTCATTCGTATGACTGAACCTTCATTCATATGATTGGACCCTCAGTCGTGCGATACACACAGTCGCACACATTCATCCGCATTGACTCAATCGCATGCAATACTCATTCGAATGCATTCAATCGCACGACACGTACATACCCATGGACTCAGTCGCACGACTCACCCCAGTCGCACCACTCAGTCACACGATAGACTCAGACGCATGAACTCAGTCGCACGACACGCCCAGTCGTACGGCTCAGTCGCACGACTGACCCAGTCGCGAACTGCAGCGGATCGCGACTGCTGGAGGGGCTGAACAGCCTTCGGCTGTTCTGTGCACGGGTTTCACACATCAAGGACTTCCAGGAACACTTTTCTAACATGTCTAAGTAAAACGCACATGCAGATGGACAACACACGCACCCACACGACCTCATGCATTCGGGTTGAACCCGAGCACCCGAAACCCTAAATTCGCAGAAGTGAACGAGCAATAAAATGGACAACCAAGGTCGCCTACCTGCTGGTAACGTGCTAACTCAGCTATAGCATAGCCTAACCGATGAAAACGAGACCAAAGGAGGTGATTTTGGTGCTAGGATGTAGTAGAGAGAAGTAGAAGAAGGAAGTGAAGAAGGAGAAGAAGAAGAAGAGGGGTGTGGAATGAAAGCTAGGGCTGGTAAGGGGTTTATATACCCAGCCCTAGTTTGGCAATTCGTGTTTGGTCCTCGCACTTAGTCCCCGAGTTCCCGAATTTGTTTCGGTTGATAACGACGTAAATGGGCGAGCTATGTTAATTAAGAGGATTCCCTAAGTAATCCCGTTTATTTGAATCCTCTACAAACACCATTTTGTATTTGAAACATGGGGTTATTCCTGATGTTAGTATTATATAGCATAACATGTTTAACGATGACGGTGGCGATGCTTGTAAATGTTTTAGGTGACAACGATGCAAACAATGATAACGACAACAGTCGGGATGGTGTTAACCTGAAATTTCGGTGTGACACATTTAGATTGAGCTGATACCGGTGCTCAGCCCGTTGCCAAAGCACCGTATCGATTAGCTCCAACCGGGATGAAGGAACTAATAGGACAACCATAGGAGTTAATGGATAATGGGTTCATTCGACCGAGTATCTCTCCTTGGGGTGCTCTGGTATGATCGTAAAGAAAAAGGATGGTAGTGTGCGAATGTGCATCGACTACCGAGAGCTGAACAAGTTAATAGTGAAGAATCGGTATCCATTACCAAGGATTGATGACTTGTTTGATCAGCTCCAAGGTGCCAGTTGGTTCTCAAGGATAGATCTTCTATCTGGTTACCATCAGTTGAGGTGAAGGAGCGGGACATTCCTAAGACAGCTCTTCGCACGCGTTATGGACACTACGAGTTTCTCGTTATGTCTTTCGGTTTGATTAACGTGCCAACTGCCTTTATGGATTTGATGAACTGAGTGTGTCGGACAATGTTAGATAAATCAGTGATTGTGTTTATTGATGATATCCTTATTTATTCAAAGAGAGAGGAGTAACATGCCGGCCACATACGTGAAGTATTGGAGACACTTAGAAGAGAAAAGTTGTATGCCAAATTTCTGGTTATGCGAAGTTAAATTTTTTAGGTCATATGGTAAATGCTGAAGGAATTATGGTAGACCCGACGAAGGTTGAGGAGGTGATGTAATGGAAGTCTCCAAAGACGACATCTGAGATCCGTAGTTTCTTGGGTTTGGCGGGTTATTACAGAAGGTTCATACAAGACTTTTCGAAAATAGCCTCATCTTTGACCAAATTGACTTGTAAGGATGTGAAGTTTGAATGGGGTCGGAAACATGAGAATGCTTTCAAGGAGTTGAAGACGAGATTGACTCAAGCTCCTGTTTTGACATTACCCGAAGGGAATGAGGACTTAGTGGTATATTTGGATGCTTCTTATTCGGGAATAGGTTGCGTGTTAATGCAACATGGAAGGGTAATAGGCTACGCGACCCGACAGCTAAAAACCCACGAAGTCAATTTTCCCACCCATGATTTGGAGTTAGCGGCTATGGTCTTTGCGTTGAAGATTTGGCAGCCCTACTTATACGGGACGAAGTGCACCATCTTCACCGACCACAAGATCTTGAAGTACTTCTTAAATCAGAAGGATCTCAATATGAGACAGAGGAGATGGTTAGACCTTATCAAGGATTATGATTGTGAGATCCATTACCATCCGGGTAAGGCCAATGTCGTGGCCGATGCCCTTAGCTGAAAAAAAGAGACCCGAGCCGATTCGGGTGAAAGCTTATCAGTTGGTTATGACCGCCGATATGATGACCCAAGTGAAAGACTTTCAAGACGAGGCATTGAAAGAAGATCACCTTAATTCCGAGCGAATGAAGGGTCTAGTTGCAGAATTGGGTGAAAACACTCTCGGTGTTAAAACCTAAAATGGACGGATGTGGATTTCCTGATACGGAGATCTAAGGGGACGAATTATGGATGAGGCTCATAAGACTCAATACTCTATTCATCCAGGCACCACCAAGATGTATCAATACATGTAGAAGGACTACTGTTGGTCGGGTATGAAACTTGACATGGCGGAGTATGTGGGTAAGTGCCTTACTAGTCTATAAGTGAAGGGGGACATCAGAAACCATACGGGAAGATCCAACAGATGGATATACCCGAGTGGAAGTGGGAGCACATCACCATGGATTTTATTACTAAGCTACCTCATACGGCGAGGGGGTACGATACCATTTGGGTGATCGTTGATCGTCTGACCAAGAGTGCTCACATCCTACCGGTCCGCGAGACGTATTCATTAAAAATATTAGCAGATCTATTCATTAAAAAGATTGTAGCTCGTCATGGTGTGCCAATATCTATCGTGTCGGATCGTGACACCCGATCACATCAAAGTTTTAGAAGAGATTTCATGATGCGATGGGGACGCGACTACATATTAGCACCGCTTATCATCCTTAGACAGATGGTCAGTATAAGAGGACGATCCAGATGCTCGAGGATATGCTTTGAGCATGCGTGATCAACTTCGGAGGAAGTTGGGATGATCACTTACCGTTAGCAGAATTCTCATACAACAATTATCATGCCAGTATTGGCCACCTTATGAGATGCAATACGGTAAAAGGTGTAGGACACCCGTATGTTAGGGTAACATTGGACAGAAAAAGTTGGGAAGCCTTGAAGTGATCGAGGCTACCACTAAGAAGTTAGAAAGGATCAAAGCCTTTATGAAGGTAGTAAAAGATAGACAAAAGTCGTACGCTGACAAGAGGCGTAGACCGATCGAATTCAAGATGGGCGACCGAGTTATGTTGAAGGTCTCACCTTGAAGGGAATCATTCAGTTCCGGAAGAGGGGTAAGCTAAGCCCGAGGTACATAGGGCCTTTCCGAATCATCGCACGAGTAGGACAGGTGGTCTATCGGTTAGAATTGCAAGATGAGTTAAGTGGAACTCATCCTACATTCCATATATCTCATCTGAGGAAGTGCTTAGCTGATGAAGATATGATTGTACACTGGATGATATCATAGTGGATGAATAGCTCAATTATATAGAGCAACCAGTGGCAATCATCGATTGAAAAGAGAAAAGATTAAGGACTAAAGTGGTTCCACTAGTGCGTGTGCAGTTGAAACACAGAAAGGGTTCTGAGTCTATGTGGGAGACTGAAGAAGAGATGAGACAGTATTACCCACAGTTATTCGAAGAGTGACGGGTTTTGGGGACGAAACCTCATTAAGGGGGGTGGACTTGTAACACCCGGGAAATTTTGACAAAATAATGAAAAGGAAAATAAAAGTATATTGAGAAAAAAATAAAAAGGAACCAAAGTTGAAGGGGCGTTGTGTAAATAGCACAAAAAGGACAAGATTTACTTTTTAAAAGCATGGCCGCCCATGCTATGATCATATAGCTACTGCTTTCGATTGAAAAAGGAGAAGAAGCAAGAAAACAAAGGTTTTCTCGGTTGAAGAAGAAGAAGGAGCTGAATTTACGTTTGATAAGTGTTTTTAAGAGTTTTTGGTTTGGTTATGAGAGGTTTTCAACCTTAGAACCCATTTATAAGTATTATACGTGTTTTGGTGTTCATTTTGGCTTGTTCTAGGCGTTTGAACTCGTGTACAAGTAAGCTTGGTGAAGGCTTGTTTGAAGAATACATTAGGTGAGTTTCTAAACCCCGTATTTTACATGTTTTAAAAATTTTGGGGCTGAAAATGCATGTAAAATTATTTTTATAAATGTATTATGTATAGCCGTATATACATGTTCATGTGTTTAAATGTTTGAAGGTTATAGATGCTTGGTTTAAGGTTTGGGATAGTTGTATAGGCTTAGAACAGGTTAAAATGGCATTTGGCACTGAAAAATATATTAGAAATATATAAGGTGATGGTCATGCGCCCAAACAGGGCCCATGCGCCTAGTTAATTGCCTTAGAAAAGTTTTAAGTAAGATCATACGCCCAAACATGGCCCATCCACCTGAAAATATGAATTAGAAAGACTAAGTATATGATGATGCGCCCAAACAGTAGTCCATGCGCCTTGAAATGTATTGGAATATTCTAAGTGTTGCTAAAACGCCCAAGTGTAGGGTGAAACATCCAAATAGTGCCCATGCGCCCAAGTGGCTCATGCACCTAAGTGCTGAAATGCCTAAGTATAGGCTCATGCGCCTGCATAATGGAGAAACACCAAAATAGTCCTCATGCGCCCAAATTGTGCCCATGCGCCCAAACACTTAGAACATTCTCTGGAATTTTGGGAAAAACATAATGTTAGGGTTTGACCCTAGTTTGACCTATGGATTGTTTTGGCCTATTTTGGGAGCATGAATATGTGATAGTCTATGGATATAATATGTATGATATGATGAATGTATGATATGCATATGTGTATGATGTGTTATCTTTTATTGGTTTTTAAAACGTATATTGATTATAATATAATATACGTTAAGTATTATGTTATGACTTTACGTAGTATGACGAATGTATGAATGATCGTCATATATGAATGAACGTAAAGTATAACGTAACGAAGTGAAAGATAACAAAGATGAAAAGTGAAACGTAATGAAAGAAAGAATGGCTTGCAAGCAAATAGAAAGGAGGTGCACGACCATGTTGTCGTTAGCTCAACTGTATGTGGTTTAAATAACCCAAAGGATGCATACAGAGTCAATCATTAAGATTGACAGGACCCTTGTGGCATGCCCTAGGTGACTGGGTCAGCTTCGTGTACAATGTTCGTGGTCTATTTGTAGACCACAGGCCCAGCATCAGCTTCGTGCACAATGTTCGGGGTATTGCACATTGGTCCGGATGAAAGGGAGAGATGACTTGCCCTAGGTGACTGGGTTAGCTTCGTGCTAAATATTTGTGGTGTAATTGTAGACCACAGGCCTAGTATCAGCTTCGTGCACAATGTTCGGGGTATTGTACATCGATCCGTAAGAAAGTAAAAGATGATGAAAAGTATGAAAAGAAAGAATGTGAATGAAAATAAAGATAGTGAAAAGCATGAAGTGAAAGTATGTATATGAAAGCAGATGATAATGAAAAGAATGGAGGAAAAGTATATATACGATGATAAAAGATAGTAACTAAAGTATGAAAGAAAGAAATAAAGAATGAATATTGTTTGAATGTACGTATGATGTGTGCTTGCATACAAAGGTAAAGTACTTTATGGAAACGTATATTTCGTATATAAAACACACAAGGTATTTAATACCTATAAAACTAGAACTCACTCATCAACGCTGACTTTTATGCATTTTCAGTTGGCAGGTAATGTGTGACGCCCTAAACCCGGGAGGATACCGGAGGCGCGTCGTATAGTTGGATTAATATTTTAAAAACAAATCAGAGCTTTTTATCTACAGCGGAAGACTAAACATCATTACATATTAACCCAACTTTTTAAAACATTTTTACATATGTCGACTTTTACATAAACATCCATTTTACAATATTACACATAACTCCTATCATATGCCAACAATCGCCTTGGGATAGCATCCTGATCCAACTCAAGCTTGTTTTCCTCTATTACTAGAGGATCCTTCCTTACCTAGCACACACATAACACACTCAAAACAACAGATAAACTGGTTAGTTCTGAATTTTCATTAAAACATTTACAGCACCTTATCACATACAAAAATCATATTTATATTGGCAATGTAATAAAATCAACTTTATCATTACTTTGTCCCACCGGACTCGTCCCACCGGACGTCAATTTCCCACATCTAGAAACTGTCAGTTTCCCACATCTAGAAACTATAAGTATTATCTCTCATCTAGTAGGATGCCAATTTAATCATCTAGGGTCGTCACCACAAGATGTTCACAAAGCTGAGTGATCGTCATCACTCCTTTCTCACTGTACAGTCTACACACACAGGCATCTTACCCTAACTAGCCTGTTGAGATTTACATCACATTATGTCAGTATCTCAGCCTCTAGTTTGATCAATTAGATTATATTCGCAGCGGATTTAGCATGAAAATTAGCAATTAAAGCAAGAACATAAAGAATATTGCATGCAAATTAAATGTAGAGAGAGAGAATAATTCTGCCTTAAAGGAATAATATTCTGTTTATTTCAAATGTTTCGGCACAAAACACAATCAGGTCACTGCCCTTTTATAGGCAAAAGACCCATACCGTTGTCAGATTCCACTGACATTAACAGATTATTTAACTAACTATTGATAGAACACAACTACTGAAGATGTCACAACAGCTGACATCTTCTTACAAAATTCCTAAGTGTTCTACCTATTACAAGTACTGAAAAAAAACTACTGAAAAGCTACAATGACTGAAGAACAAACTCTTCAGTCGTTTACAACTACTGAACTATAACAGCTGAAGAATAAACTCTTCAGCTGTTGTACAAACTACTGAAAAGAAAATATAAAACTACTGAAAAGGAAAAAAACATCACAACAACTGAAGAAGACTTCTTCAGCTGTTGTGACAAACTCTGAAGCTTCAGCACTTGTTCTTCAAACTTGGGCTTCAGATGATGTATCAGCTGATGACTTCAGTAGATGTCATCAGCTGTTGTCTTCAGTCTTTGTCTTCAGACTTTGTGCATCAGTAGATGATCTTCAGTTCTTCAGTTCTTCAACTTTTGATCTTCAGCACTTGGTCTTCAGTACTTGGTCTTCAGTACTTGTATGTTTCAGTACTTCAGACTTCAGCACTTGGTCTTCAGTACTTGAAGTTCTTCAGCTGTTGTACTTCAGATCTTTGATCTTCAGACTTTGATTCTTCAGACTTTGTTAGAACAGCTGATGGGAGTCTTTAGCAGTTATTGTGATGTCATGTAGGACTTAGAGGTTTTCCTGATCTTGGCTCATTGGTTCTTTTGGTCCAACAAACTCCCCCTGAACCAATGCAGCCAAAACCTCTAATTATTTGTTGTCCCACTTATTGTTGGCATAAAGATTGGTCTATTTCCTTCTGGATCAGATCAGAAGTTGACCCTATAAGCACTAGCCTGGGAGAAGGTTTCTGGTGTTTGTTTGGCTAAGTATGGATGGGAGCTCTGTTTTGGGGAATTGGACACAGAGCTGTTGTCCCATCCATGAAACCTACCTCCCACGTACAAGCCTGTAGGATTCTCTGGTGTAGGCTCGGACAAAAACCATTTGTTCTTCTTTGGACAGGTCCTCACCTCCACCATCAAATAATCCTTCACGGCCGTACAGCTCTGAGACAAACTTGACCTGTTTGCCATTCTTGAGCTCAACTGTTGTGATTTGCCTATATGCAAATTCATCTGGATGTTTGCCCTCTAGCAACAAGTTGAGCTCATCTTTGTGGAAGTTCTCAAGCTTCTTATAAACTAAGCCTTTCCTAACCATCCTATTCTCCAACATCATTTCGAATGGTTGCTTAGACTTATAAGCTTTCTCGAACTCATCCACAATTTCCCAGGGTGTTAATACAAGAGCCACTGTGATCACTTCATCTACAATCCTCTTCATCTGGCTCTTGTACCTCACAGGAATGTCTTTCTTTGTAATCCTGTAAGCCACCCTAGGATCAGGCCAAGTCCTCACTCTCTCTTTGTTATATTGGAAGGTTTGTTTGAGAGTGAAGAGTATCAGAGCTTCTTTCTTCATGTTCATGATAGAGGTAGAAGCAGCATAAGTTTGGTCAATAGACTTAAGCATTTCAGCATCATGAAGCTGCTGTTGCTGCTCTTCCTCTATCTTAACCTTCACAGTTTCCATCTGTGAGGTGGGAGTGATGGTTTTGGATTTGGCTTTGGGTAGAGGAATGACTGCTGAAAGGGGCAGTCTATCCTCCTCATCCTCCTCTTCTTCTTCTTCTTGCAGCCTCAACACCCTTCTCTTCTTCTTCAAGGGTGGATCATTGGCTGCGGGTTTTGATGGTGAAGGGGTTGGTTTTGTGGGTTGTGTTTGGGTTGTTGGTGTGGGAATGTTGGCAGGCACTGCTAGTAACCTAGAAATAAGAGCTGGTTTGGACTGTTTTACTAGCAGTTTCCTGTTCCCAGCACCGGCTTCTGAGAGGGCCTCAGCAACCAGTCCTTTAGTGAAATCACCAGCCGAACAGATCTTGGTGGTTATTGCCAAGAGTCTGTCCCTGGTCCACGCCTTGACATCAAGGACTGGCCTGCCCAGGTACTTCGAAGTGAACCTACTCATAGCCTCAAGTTTCTTTCTTTCCTCTTGGCTATAAGTAGTCCATCGGTACTCAATCCCTCTTCTCTCCATACTTCTGATCTCCTGATCTAGCAAGGCAGTGTCCTTGTCAAAGCCTTGCCTGAACAGCTGATCAATGACAGAGTCCATTGATCGGCTATGCTCAGCATCAGCCTCCTTGATAAGGGCTGCTAGATCAGAGTCAATACCCTCCCTCACCTTCTCTCCCTTTTTCTTTTGATAAGTGACACTGAAATCCTTTTGGATTCCAGCCACTTCTTTTTAGCTCTTTCCTCCTTCTCCCTCCCCTTCCCCTTAGTCTCCTCAACCTTCTCCCTCTTAATCACCTCCTTTCTTCCTACTTCTAACTCCTCCTCTCCCCTCTTCCTCTTAACTTGCACTGAGGTCTCCCCTTTTTGGGTGCATTGGTTGGGGTTTGACTCTCAGCAAGTGCTTTAGCAATAGCAACCTCCACCAGAGGTTGTATATGTGTGGGAAGCCTCCCATCAATGGTTTTTATCACAAGTTCTGTGATTATAGGTGTGATGAGAGGCAGGGATTTCTGGAGGATAGCATCTAGCTGCTCAGGGGGTTCTGGCCCTGAGAGCTAGTGCCAGAAGCAGGGGCTGGTGGCTGAGTTTTTAGGAGTGGTTGAGTGTTTTGGAGACCTTCGGGTGAAGGTGCCATCTGTGGGTTTGTGGTGGCAGATGGACTTCTATCTTGAGTCATTTGAGCAAGCAGCTCTTTGAGTCTGCTTATCTCATCCTCTAAGATAGTGTTTTGAGCAACTACATCAAAGAAGAAGCTCAGGTCATCATCAGTTTGTACTGAATCACCTGACCTCCTGATTGTTTCAGGATATACATGCCCTGAGTGTGGCTCAGTAGTAGCATGTGCCCCTTGTTCTTGGTACAGGGGACTTCCAGCCTCCAGATTGGATCCATCATCGGCAGTTGCCTCTGGTGAGGTCTTATTGCTTGTACCAGCTTCTCCCTGCTCATGTGCTGATGCAGGGGAAGTAGCAGCCTCACCAGAATGTCCTATCTCCCTAGCCACACTGGGAGATTGGACATGTGATTCTCTGTGTTGGGGGCTCCCACCAGCACTTGTATACACCCTCTCTTCGGTTGGAGTCTCCCCAGTTGTTATAGGTTTCTAGGGAGAGGGTGGAGTGCTCAGGTGGGTCAACACTTTGGCAATTATTAGGGTAGGACTTTGTGGGGCGGCTTCTGTGGGAGATGGGCTAGAAGCAGAGTGCACATGGGGAGGAGTGTGCATTTCAATGGCGGTCTCCTCAAGTGAGAAAGACCCCAGATGTGTGGCAGCCCCAGAAGTGGTTGCATCAGGCTCCTGTTGAGAGGAAGCCTGTGCAGTTGTGGTGGGTGGAGTCGTGGTAGCCGCTGGGAGAATCGAACCAGCAGCCACATCCTGCCTTTGTGTTGCAGGGGCTTCCTCAGGGGACTCATTTCCCTGAGTAGCCTTTTTGGGCTTCTTTTTGGCTTTGGGCTTGGTGGGGACTTTGGATGTGGAGGTGGAGGCTGTGGGTTCTTGCTGCGTGGGTTTTCGCAGCCGGCCAGCCTGTTTGAGTGTGTGGTCGGTGTTGTGCCTGGAGTATACTTCGGCTAATACAGCCATGGCAGGGACCCCAGTGCCAACAAGTCCCTCAACTTGAAGCTGGTGCTCGATTATGGCCATCATAAACCGAGGATACAAGATCCACCAGTTGGAAACTGGTTTTGTGGCCATATCCTTGAGTTCTAAAAATATAATATCTGTGAAATTAAGGGGTTGTTTCTCAAGGATAGAATACAATACCTGTTGCCACCTTGTTGACATCTGGTCCCATGAAGAAGTTTTGGGAGCCAGACACACATTCACCATGTGGAAGATCAGTCGTTGGGGATCTGGGAAGTGTTTCTTCAACAAGGTGGTGGCAGAGAGGTTGCCCTGATAGTCGTTGGATGTGAAGCATAGATCGAGGGCACCTTTGGGGTAAGAGGTTGGGTAGGTGGCATCCTCCAGCTTTAGGGTTTCTCGAAGAGTCGCTGGAGTGATAACCACTGGGTGGTTGTTGACGGAGGACCGGAGAGACACCTCGCCATCATTCTCTCCGGTTTGGACGATGATGTTCGTCCAGAACTCCGCCAAGGAGTCGGTGTATATGGTGGGATTGAGGAGGAATGCCGTTTGATACGTGGAGTCGGTCATCAGATCGACGGCATTGTGAAACCTGGGCCATAATGGCGATTTGGTGAGAAGAGCGACACAGTTGTGTCGAGGTTTGAGTTGCATGGCAGCCATTAATGGTGTGTGAGAAGTTCAGAGGTTTTGAAAAGTTAGGTCAAGTGAAGAGTAAATGCTCTGAAGGTTAGGTATTTATAGGGTATGGCAAAGGCTGAAATAAAACTACTGAAGGTTTTGGTGTTAGTCATCAGTTGTTGTAACGACTGATGACGTGGTTTTAACCTTCAGTGGTTGTAACATCTGAGGACTTGGTGTTAGTCTTCAGTAGATGAAACTACTGAAACCTTGGTTTTGTCCTTCAGATGTTGTAAATGGCTGAAGACTTGTTATTAGTCTTCAGTAGTTATAAACTACTGAAGGCCTAGTTTTCGTCTTCAGACGTTGTAACAACTGAAGACTTGGTGTTAGCCTTCAGTAGTTATGAACTACTGATATCAGTAGTTGTGAACTACTGAAGACATGTTATTGCTTCAGTTGTTGTAAACAACTGAGGACTTGGTGTTAGTCATCAGTAGTTGTGAAACTACTAAAGACATGGTTTTGTCCTTCAGTTGTTTGGGTATGAAACAGCAGCTGTTGGCATCAGCTGAAGAGTAAAATTACTCATCAGCTGTTTCCGTCAAATCAGTTGTTTCATGCTGACCTCCACATTTACTCGTCAGCTCTTTGGCTGACTTTCAGATGTTTCATTGACCCTTCAGCTCTTGTGAGTATTTATGCCTTCAGCTCTTGTGATCGGATGTTCACAAGTGCTGATGACATACTCCAGAGCTGGTGAACAAATTGTCTTCAGTACTTGTGTAAGATTACACATCAGTACTTATGAACAAAATTTGTTCTTCAGTACTTATTTGTTTGAAAATAATACATCAGTAGTTGTAATCCACTTCACTACATCAGTTGTTTTCAACAAATAATGTACATCAGTACTTTGAAGCATTTTAGTCTTCAGTAGTTGTGAAAATGCTGAAGACTAAATTACTCATCAGTACTTATATTTGACCTTTGCATACTAATGCTCATCAGTATTTGTGAACTGAGAGCATCAGTATTGGTCAAATTATTCTAGCTGCAGCATACCAAGCCTTAGTACCAAGTTTTGAAATGTGGCACTATCTAGAGGCTTAGTAAAGATATCTGCAAGCTCATCAGCACTAGGCACAAACTTTGGATCAATCAGACCTTTTTCATAGCAATCCCTAATAAAATGATGTCTGATCTCTATATGTTTGGTTCTAGAGTGCTGGACTGGATTTTTGACAATGCAAAGAGCTGAAGCACTATCCATTAATAATAGAGTCTTAGTCTCTGTAATGCCATAATCCAAGAGTTGGTTCTGAAGCCAGAGTATCTGAGATGTACAACTTGCAGCAGCAATGTACTCAGCTTCAGCAGTGGATGTAGCAATTGATGTTTGTTTCTTACTCTGCCAAGAAACTAAACAATTGCCTAGGAATTGGCAACCACCAGAAGTGGATTTTCTGGTAACTTTGCATCCTGCATAGTCACTATCAGAGAAAGCAACTAATTTGCAAGAATGCCCAGTTGAGTACCAAAGACCTAGTGATTGGGTACCTTGCAGATATCTAAAGATCCTTTTGACTGCAATCAAATGGGATTCTTTAGGTGCAGCCTGAAATCTACCACAGACACATGTTGCAAACATAATGTCTGGTCTAGAAGCTGTAAGGTACATCAAGGACCCAATCATACATCTGTAAAGGGTTTCATCAACCGCTTTACCTTTCTGATCTACATCTAGTTTTGTGACGCTACTCATGGGAGTGGAACAGGGCTTGCAGGTTTGTAAATCAAACTTATTCAACAACTCTTTGGTGTATTTCGACTGATGAATGAAGATACCATCAGCCTGTTGTTTGATTTGCAAACCTAGAAAGAACCGTAATTCCCTATAGCACTCATTTCAAACTTTTGCTTCATGAGCATTGTAAATTCATCACACAACTTTAGATCAGAGGATGCAAAGATGATGTCATCTACATAAATTTGAACAAGGAGCTTATGTTGTCCCACAGTCTTGATGAATAAGGTTTTATCAATGGTGCCTCTAGTGAACTTATTTTGGAGAAGAAAAGTTGATAGTGTCTCATACCAAGCTCTAGGAGCTTGCTTCAGCCCATAAAGAGCCTTATCAAGCTTGTACACCCAATCAGGATGTTTATTGTCCTCAAAGCCTGGTGGTTGACACACATAAACTTCTTCTTTTATTTTACCATATAAGAAAGAACTTTTGACATCCATTTGATAAACCTTAAGATTGTGAAAGGCAGCATAAGCTAAGAACAGTCTGATTGCTTCCAGTCTTGCCACAGGAGCAAAGGTCTCATCATAATCGTTGCCTTCCTCTTGTGCAAACCCTTGGACAACCAGCCTGGCCTTGTTCTTGACGATTTGGCCCTTATCATCTGTTTTGTTCCTAAATACCCATTTGGTGCCTATTGCACACTTCCCTCGGGGTAAAGGAACAAGCTCCCACACTTGCTATTTCTTGAACTGAAGAAGCTCAAGCTGCATTGCTTCTACCCATCCATAGTCTCTTAAAGCAACATGATAGTTCTTTGGCTCTTGCTAACTGATGAAGAGAGCATAGAAGCAGAAGTTGGACAATTGACTCCTGGTTGAAACTCCAGCATTGATATCACCAATGATTTGAGATATGGGGTGATTCTTCAGCTCTTGATAGACTATAATGTCAGTGCAAGTGTTTGTAGGACTTTCAGCAGCATCAAATGGTGATGGAGATTCTTGAAACCATGTAGGAGATGGCAGCTCGAATGAAGTAGAGCATGCAGAAATCTCATCAGCATTTGTTATGGATGGGGCTGCTGAAGCTACAGGAGCATCAGGTTTAGTGAACTCAGGCAGGTTGTCACTAAACCTGAAGAGGTGAGTACTGACTACATCATCATCAGTACCACCAGGTGGAGAACTGTTGACAGGCTCAACGGCTGGAGGTTGATAAGGAACATATTGCAGTATGTCCAGATCAAACAGCTCCACAGGGTTTTGTGGATTCTTGTCCTTTGGAGATTCATTGAACTTAACATGCAGAGTTTCTTCAACCACTTTTGTCCTACAGTTGAAGACTCTGTATGCCTTGCAAGTTGATGAATAACCAACAAAATACCCTGCATCCACCTTACTAGCAAATTTTTGGAGTGGGTTGCTAGTGTTGAGAATAAAACATGGACACCCAAAGGTTCTAAAGAGTGAAATAAGAGGAGCCAAATGATGAAGAACTTCATAAGGAGTCTTCATCAACCTCTTATTCACTAAAGTTCTATTTTGTACATAGCAAGCTGTATTGACAGCTTCAGCCCAAAAGGTCAGTGGCAATCCTGAGTCAGCCAGCATTGACCTTGCAGCTTCAATGAGAGTCCTGTTCTTTCTCTCCACCACTCCATTTTGCTCAGGAGTTCTAGGAATACTAAACTGCCTCTTAATTCCCTTGGACAGGTAGAAGTCATCAAGTGTGTGGTTTCGAAATTCAGTTCCATTGTCACTCCTCACACACTTGACCTGTAGGGAATAGTGCTTTTCTACAAATAACACAAAGTTCATGATAATCTTGGCTACTTCATCCTTAGAGTGCAAGAAGAAAGTCCATACAAACCTGGAATAATCATCCACAATTACCAGGTAGTATTTCTTCTTTGCCACGCTCATCACTCTGACAGGACCAAAGAGATCCATGTGCAGGAGTTGCAAGCAGGCAGTGGACTTAGGTTCTTCTATTAAAGGGAATGAAACTTTGTGTTGTTTTCCTTTTAAGCAAGCAGTGCAGTTGTCTTCACACTTGAACTCCTTCAAAGGCAATCCTCTTACTAAACCATGGCTTATCAGCTGATTCATGTTCTTGAAATTAACATGCCCCAGCCTTCTATGCCATAGTGTAGACTCTTGAGGAGATGCCTTGGAGAATAGGCAAGGATGGCCTTTTAGATCTATCTTTTTGGAAAGATCTAAGGCATACACTCTTCCTGTCCTGTTGGCCTTCAGGAGAGTGTATTCATCCAACACCTTGTCAATCAAATTTAGAACTTTGGATGACAGAATCTGACAGTTCTGGCTTGTAAAAAGGGCTACATGGCCTTTGTCACACATTTGACTGACACTCAAGAGATTGTACTTGAGATTCTCCACATGGTTAACATCATCAAACCTTATTTCCCCATTGGAAACAAAGCCTTTTCCGATGATGTAACCCTTTGCATCATTGCCAAAGGAGACAAATCCCTTCTTTCCTTGAGAGTAGTCATTAACAAGGGAGCTGCTTCCTGTCATGTGCATAGATCCTCCACTGTCTACGTACCAAATGCTCTTTTGGCATGTTGAAGAACCGTGCAATCATAACCACATGTTAGTTAGTTTTAGAGACCCAAACCTGTTTGGTTTTGGGTCTGTTCTCAACTACAGGTGCAGCACTAACAGGTGTGTTATGTGTAACAGCTTGAGGTGAAGAAGATGGTGTAGAAGAGGAACCCTTTGGCTTGGATTTCCTTTTCTGTGGTTTCAACACAGGAGCATCTAAATGGTTGACTCTTCCCATTAGATGTTGAACCATCATCACTAGTTGTGTCTGACTTTGTGATAAAGCTTTCAGCTCTTCAGACACATTGGGACTTGCTGATGATGGATTCCTATGTTGCACCATCTTCTTTTGAGCAACCTCAGCTGTTGCCTGAGTAATCCCTACTTCCTTTTTAGATTTTGCTTTAGGCTTAGGGATTTCAGGCTTTGATGTTGCTTGTACAAACTTGGTTTCAAACTCATTTTTCATTTCATTTATTAGCTCTTTAACTTTCTCCTTTTGTTCGAGTTTGGAACCCCTTTTGTACCAGCAATCATCAGTAAGATGATTGAACAAGCCACATATCTCACATGGCTTCTTCTTCATCTTGTATTGATCATCAACCAAAGAAGATGAAACTGCTGAAGACTTGTTCTTTAGCTGTTTGTTATCAGTACTAGCAGTTTTCTTCCCTTTAGTACTTGCTTTCCTGACCTCTTCTTTAGTTGTCTTCAAACTTTTTCTACTGTCAGTTTTCTTCATCAGATTCAACTTCTGCTCTTGAAGTGAAATCTGTAGGAGGAGCAGTGTGATTATAACCAATCTCAAACTTCACATTGGAAGCTGATTACTTGCTAAGAAGCATTTCAAAACCCTTGCATGATTGCACCCATCCATCACACTCTACTTGGGTGTTTGCAAGAGTTTCCTTGAGGTCTCGGTACTTCTCTAGAAGTACATCTTCCCTAGCTTTACCATCTTTGATTTGGCATTTAAGCTTATAAATCTCATCATTTTTCTCTTTTAGTGCAGCCTCAAAATCAGCTTTTCTTTTGGAAATAGTGTGCTCTAGCTCAAGATTTTTATCTATTAAAGCTACATTTGCTTCTCTAATAGAAGCAAATGCTGCTATGCATGATTCAGAACAGAGCTTGGCTTTGGACTCAGAGCATACATGTGATGAGGCATTGGATGATGACCCCTCAGCAGACTCGAGGGCCATCAGAACAAGATTTCCAAAAGGACTATCACCACCATGTTGACAAGCACCTTGGAGTAGCTATTCTTGACCAGATAGATCATCTGGCAGACTACTCCAGTCAACAACTCCTGGGGTGAAGAAGCTGTGTTGTTGAAGTTGTGTTTGATGATGAGATGAGGAAGATTGAGGCTCAGGAAGAGCCTGTGGTGGTTGAGCAGAAAGTGCTTGAGTTTAACTGGGCTGAGGCATATAGTAGCAGGGGTATGGGTATGGCATATGACCCTGAGGCACAAAATAAGCAGGTGATGCCTGTGCATGTGATGGATGACTAGAACTGGAGGAAGGTTGCCCTCTGTGCTGTGAGCTATTGCTAGGAAAAGTCACAAAGGGTGCAGAGGAGTTAGATCCAGATGATCTACACTCTCTAGAAAAGTGTCCAAGCCTTTGGCACTTGTGACACCTCAACTTGCTCTTGTCAAAACCAACTTTGGTTTTGCCAGAGAGACCAGGGAATTTCCGACCAGTTCTTTTGTAGAACTTTTGAGATCTGATATTGATCATTGCCATTTGGCTCAAAATATCCATCTCTTCCAGATCATCATCTGGAGGCCCTTCAAATCATCCATCAAAAAGCACCAGTTATCACTGCTACCTCCTGCACTACTACTAACACTAACAAAAGCTTGTTCTGAGTTGGTAGAGAAATCAATATGCTCATCATAAGAACTCTCTGATGAGGCATATTCAGACTCCTGACTTATCAAGGCAGCATTGCCATGGACAAAGTCATCAGTGAGCTTGCCAGGGGTGGACAACTTCCTCTTTTGCTCTATCTCTCTCTCAAATGTGAGGAGTTTCCCATGAAGTTGGGTAAGAGATAGAGTATCCAGGTCTGTACTGGAGCATAGGACAATGGTATAAGTGTCCCATCTCTCAGGCAGTGACCTGAGGAATCTGTTGTTCATTTGGCTGTTAGAGTACTCTTGTTTGACCATCTTCAATTCAGAGATCAAACAAGAAAACCGCTCAAACTGCTGAGTCAGAGTCTCACCCTTCCTATGAGAGAATGTCTCATATTGTTGGGCAAGGATTTCCCTAGTATTTGCTAAGACCGAGTCGGTTCCTCTGAATTGTTCCTTCCGAGCTACCCATAGGTCATGAGCAGTTTCATGATGCAACAGCCCTGAGTAAATCTCATTTGGAATAGCCATGGCTAGAATTCCATGGGCTCTAGCATCAATCTTGAACAGCTTTAGATCTTCGTCCGAATATTGTTCAGGTTTCTTAGGAACCTATTCATTAGATTCAGGGACACTCACCATAGGCTTGTATGGTCCATGCACCACTGACTTCCAACAACCAGCACTGTTGACAGACAAGTGGTGAAGCATACGACGTTGCCATATGTTATACTCATTCCTCACAAGCATCGGAGGCTTGGTTGAGGAACCAGTATTGTGAGGATCGTTTGTTGGTGTAGTCATCTCAGTATTTAGTCAAACTCTAGTTTAAACAAAACAATTTAGCTCAAAACCACCAGAGAACCTCAAGTTTATGGCCAGAAACAGCAGAATCTCTCTCTCTACAGCTAATTCTTGCAAATTGCTAATTCGATCAAACTTAGAGATCAAAAGAGCAGTTTCAAATGATCAATAGTGAAATCGATCAATGATTAACCTGCTCTGATACCATTTGTCAGGATCTCAGCCTCTAGTTTGATCAATTAGATTATATTCGCAGCAGATTTAGCATGAAAATTAGCAATTAAAGCAAGAACATAAAGAATATTGCATGCAAAGTAAATGTAGAGAGAGAATAATTCTGCCTTAAAGGAATAATATTCTGTTTATTTCAAATGTTTCGGCACAAAACACAATCAGGTCACTGCCCTTTTATAGGCAAAAGACCCATACCGTTGTCAGATTCCACTGACATTAACAGATTATTTAACTAACTACTGATAGAACACAACTACTGAAGATGTCACAACAGCTGACATCTCCTTACAAAATTCCTAAGTGTTCTACCTATTACAAGTACTGAAAAAGAAACTACTGAAAAGCTACAACGACTGAAGAACAAACTCTTCAGTTGTTTACAACTACTGAACTATAACAGCTGAAGAACAAACTCTTCAGCTGTTGTACAAACTACTGAAAAGAAAAATATAAAACTACTGAAAAGAAAAAAACCATCACAACAACTGAAGAAGACTTCTTCAGCTGTTGTGACAAACTCTGAAGCTTCAGCACTTGTTCTTCAGACTTGGGCTTCAGATGATGTATCAGCTGATGACTTCAGTAGATGTCATCAGCTGTTGTCTTCAGTCTTTGTCTTCAGACTTTGTGCATCAGTAGATGATCTTCAGTTCTTCAGTTCTTCAACTTTTGATCTTCAGCACTTGGTCTTCAGTACTTGGTCTTCAGTACTTGGTCTTCAGTACTTGTATGTTTTAGTACTTCAGACTTCAGCACTTGGTCTTCAGTACTTGAAGTTCTTCAGCTGTTGTACTTCAGATCTTTGATCTTCAGACTTTGATTCTTCAGACTTTGTCAGAACAGCTGATGGGAGTCTTCAGCAGTTGTTGTGATGTCATGTGGGACTTAGAGGTTTTCCTGATCTTGGCTCATTGGTTCTTTTGGTCCATCACATTATCACATTAAAACATTTCTTTTACTTATTGCCAATATCATCCCATTAATTTGCACACCACACATTCTTTCTTTTAGCACCGGTTTTAACATATTTTTATTTATCATTAACCCCCATTTGACCCATTGGAATCATCACCACATAATGATTAACAATGTTCAAATGACCATTCTTTAAACCCTATCTGACCCATTGGAATCATTACCATCACGTAATTATTAACAATGTTCAGATAGCCATTCATTGTCCCGACCATTTATCATCCCAACTTTACCTTAACAGCCACACGAGCTGTTAGTAACGTATACACATCATTATCACAATGCTGGTGCTAAAACATTCAAATTATTCATCATTGTATGTATGCTAGCTCATATGTTTAAAACCATACATTCAAAAAAGGCTTAGAACTCACCTTATCAACTTCCTCACGACAATCTACACAATCCACGTACACGAGGTAACTAGTCCTTCCTCTAATCAAGGTATATCTAAAGCAATAAACCTTGATTCAGTAAACTATCCTCAAACAGGACCCTTATGCGAATGAACACTTATGCGAATGAGCACTCATGCGACTGGACCTGTGCGGATGAACATCAATGCGACTGGACCTTCAGTCGTACGGCTGACCATTCATTCGCACGATTGAGTCCTCATTCGTGCATAGTGATCACTCGTCTTCATTCGGTCTTCTAACCAGGCGACTGGGTTCTCAGTCGGACGACTGAACCTCTATTTGCACTCAGTCGCACGACTAGACTCTCATTCGCACGACTGAGGCATGCGACTGAGCCCATTCGTCTGAAACGGATCAGTAGGTGTGTTCTTGACATTTTTGATCCAATTTACTCAAAATTTGAGTTTTAACCATCCAAATCATGTCATATTCAAAACAGATCATATACACATCGTTTACAATGGTTTCGGATCATTATTTTATCAAAACTTCACAAAAACTCGGATCTTAATTCCCGGATTTTAACTTAGAAAAGAACAAGACCAATTTAATAATTTAAACATGTTATTGGATCAAATTCAACCATATACACAGCTTATAACATCTCCGGATTGATCAGTGATATTCAAAACTTACCAAAACGGAGTTGTCTTAGTTAATTTCATGAAAACAGGGGTGTTTGGGTGTAAAGGGAACAAGCTAATGGAAATAATGTAGATAGGAGTCTGCTTTTGAACCCTCTGCACCGCCTTACTTATCCACACATACATCTTAACCGCCTCACCTCCAGACGCGCGACTGAACCCCATTCGCATGACTGAATCGTGCGACTGAAGCCCATACGCCTACCATTCGTGCGATTGAGTCTCATGCGCACGTAAGGGGTACGACTGGAGTTCATTCGCATGCAAGTCATGTGACTGAACACCAATCTTAACAAACAAACTCAACTTAATTAATTAAACATAACTATAATACAATTACAAGTCCGGATTTAGAAACCGGATGTTACAACTCTCTCCCCCTTAAATAGGTTTCGTCCCCGAAACCAACTATTCAAACAACTGGGGAAATCTCTTTTCATCTCATCTTCTGATTCCAAGGTGAAATCAGATCCCTTTCTATTCGACCACTGTACTTTAACTAACTCAATGGTTTTATTCCTCAATCTTTTCATCTTTCTATCTACTATAGCAGTAGGTTTCTCAACATAATTCAACTTATCATCCACCTCTATATCATCTAAAGGTACATATGCACTTTCATCAGCTAAACACTTGCGCAACTGTGATACGTGAAAGGTTGGGTGGATTCCTTGCAATTGATCGGGTAATTCTAGTTTATAGGCCACTTCTCCAATTCGTTCTATAATTCTAAACGGTCCTATAAAGCGAGGACTTAGCTTTTCCTTCTTTCTGAATCTGATAATTCCTTTCCAAGGAGATACTTTCAACATAACTTTATCTCCTACTTCAAACTCTATATGCCTTTGCCTTTTATCTTCATAAGACTTTTATCGATCTTGAGCCGCTTTAAACCGAGCTTTGATCTGATCCAATTTCTCATTCGTAGCCTGTACAATTTCCAAACTACCCAACTTTTTCTGCCCAATCTCTCCCTAACATATCGGACTCCTGCACTTTCTGCCATATAACATCTCAGAAGGGGCTCTTCCAATTGTGGAATGATAACTGTTATTGTAGGAGAATTCAACTAATAGCAAATGACTATCCCAGCTACCACCAAAATCTAATACACAAGCCCGCAACATATCCTCAACTGTTTGGATAGTCCTTTCAGTCAACCCATCAGTTTCTGGGTGAAAAGATGTACTGTGTAATAAACAAGTACCCATATCTTCATGAAACTTTCTCCAAAACCTCGAAGTAAAACGTGTATCCCTATCCGACACAATAGATAATGGTACTCCATGGCGAGAAATAATTTCTTGAATAAACAATTCTGCTAACTTCTCAGAGTTATATGTCTCCTTGATTGGTAAGAAATGCCCGCTGCGTGTCAATCTATCCACTATGACCCAAATGGTATCATAACCTTTAGCTGTACGCGGAAGCTTAGTTATGAAATCCATTGTCAACTCCTCCCACTTCCATTTTGGGATCTCTAAGGGTTGAAGCTTACCATACGGCTTTTGATGCTCAGCTTTGACCTAAAGACACGTCAAACACCTATTCACATACTGCATCACATTAAACTTCATACCTGGACACCAATATTCTTGTTTAAAGTCTTTATACATCTTAGTAGCACCAGGGTGTATAGAATATCTAGATTTATGAGCTTCATCTAGCACCAACTCTCTCATCTTAATCGGAACCCACATACGATTACATTTTGTCTTAACCCCAAAACTATTTTCTTCCAGATCCTTTGTTTGACCTTTCATTCGTTCTCGTTTCACGTTCTCCTCCTTTAACGCTTCTAATTGAGCTTCTCGTAACTGATGCATAAAATCTGGGGTTATCACTAACTTATATGACTTAACTCGAATCGGAGGATGTTCATTCTTTCTGCTTAATGCGTCAGCAACTACATTTGCTTTACCAGGATGGTAAAGTATTTCACAATCATAATCTTTCACCAATTCTAACCATCTTCGCTGGCGCATGTTTAATTCTTTCTGATCAAAGAAATATTTCAAACTCTTATGATCCGTGTAAATCGTACATTTCGTCCCATATAAATAATGCCTCCATATCTTCAAAGCAAATACCACGGCTGCCAATTCCAAATCATGTGTTGGATAATTCTTCTCATGGTCCTTTAACTGTCTGGAAGCATAAGCTATTACTCGCCCCCTCTGCATCAATACACAAACTAAACCTCGATACGAAGCATCTGAATAGATTACTAGATCTTCATCTCCATCTGGCAACGACACTGGTGATCGAGTTAATTTATGCTTCAGTTCTTGAAATGCATTTTCTTGTTCTGGTCCCCATACGTATTCTTCATTCTTTCTTGTCAGCTTCGTTAACGGGGATGCAATTTTGGCAAAATCCTGAATAAATCTTCTATAATAACCAGCCAGGCCCAAGAAACTACGGATTTTAGATGGCGTCTTTGCAGAACTCGACTTTATTACTGTTTCAATCTTGGTAGGATCTACCAAAATTTCTTATGCATTGATCACATGTCCCAAAAACTGTACTTCCCGCAACCAAAACTCACACTTAGAAAATTTTGCATAAAGCCTTTCTTTTCTCAATCTTTCCAACACTTCACGAAGATGGCAGGCATGATCTCCCTCATTCTTTGAATAGATCAGTATATCATCAATAAACACAATTACTGATCGATCTAACATTGGCTTACATACCCTATTCATCAAGTCCATGAAAGCAGCAGGTGCATTTGTCAACCCAAAAGACATAACCAAAAATTCATAGTGACCATAACGTGTACGAAACGCCGTTTTAGGTATATCTTCTTCCTTAATTTTCAACTGATGATAACCCGAAAGAAGGTCTATCTTAGAAAACCAACTAGCTCCCTGCAACTGATCAAACAAATCATCTATTTGTGGGAGTGGATACTTATTCTTTATCGTCAACTTGTTTAACTCTCGGTAATCGATACACATACGCATACTCCCATCTTTCTTCTTCACAAACAATACTGGAGCACCCCACGGGGAAGAACTGGGTCTAATAAAACCTCTTTTCAACAAATCTTCAGTCTGCTTCATTAGTTCCTTCAATTCCGATGGAGCTAGTCTATAAGGTGACTTAGCCACTGGTTTAGCACCCGAAACTAGATCAATTCTAAACTCAACTTCACGATCTGGAGGAATACCCGGTAATTCTTCTGGAAACACATCTATAAAATCTCTTACCACAGGAATGTCCTCTATCTTTTTCATAGGCTTTTGAGCATCGATCACATATACTAAATAAGATGCACATCCGCGGCTCATTAACTTATCAGCTTTCATCATAGATACTATTTTCACAGTTGACTCCTCTCTATCACCATATACATTAATCGTTTTCCCATCCGGTGCTCTTAACTGAATTAGCTTCTTATTACATACAATATGGGCTTCATGGTTTGCCAACCAATCCATACCCAAAACTACATCAAACCCTCCTAATACCATAGGATATAGTGTAACAGGCAATCTATATCCCTCTAGTTCAATAAAGCAACCATCAATCATACTACTAATCATCACAGATCTATCATTAGCAGTTTCAACTATAAAAGCTACTTCTAACGGTCGAATTTCACACGCAAGCATAGGGCAAAAATTAACAGATACGAAACTTCCACTCGCACCAGAATCAAATAACACGTTAGCTGGAATTCCATTAACTAGAAACGTACCAGAGACTACATCTGGCAACGCTTTAGCCTCACTAGCTGACATAGAATACGCTCATCCCTAAGCCACATTCGACCCTTCTCCTGACCTTTCATCGATCTAATCGGTTCAGGCCTTTTAACTGCTAATTTTGGACATTCACTTCGAATATGCCCCGTTTCTCCACATTCATAACATCTACGAGGGCCTTCATTACATTCATTAGCATAATGTCCTAACTTTCCACATTTAAAACAAGTCCTAATACCAATCATACATTCACCCTTATGTAACTTACCACATTTCCCACAACGTGGCAGCTCATTTCCGACATTCCTTTGAAATTGAACCCTTTCATACCTACCTTTCTTTTGAAAACTTAGACTCTCAAATCTTCTCTGCACTGCAGGTTCTTTATGTTTCCTTTTACTTTCATCAGGAGCAACATCACTACCATAAACTTCTTGATACATATTTGCAGTTAAGTTTACCGTCAACTGGTAACTACTTGGAGCAGATGATCTAACCAACTTTCTAACCTCCTGAGGCAACCCCTGGGTATACCTTAAGATTTTCTTCTCTTTAGGAACCACCAAATGAGGTACCAACCGAGCCATTTCTTCAAACTTAGTCATGTATTCCCTATGGGACATATTACCTGCCTGAAACTGCAGGAAACTCATCTCCATTCGATCCATCTCACCTTTCGGACAAAACTTATCCGACACTAACTTTCTAAATTCAGGCCACAACATTTTGTCAGTAGCCTCCTTGCCTAACGTTTGGATAACCGTATCCCACCAATACAGAGCCTCACCTACAAATGAGTGGGCCGCAAACTTCACTTTTTGATCCTCCCTACATTCACTCAATTTAATCACGGCTTCCATTTCACGAAGCCATTAATAGGTGGCTACCACATCCATAGCCCCAGAAAATTATGGAGGATTACATTTTTTAAACTGACTATACATAACTCCCTTTCTCTCACTAGACCTCTCAGCTTTATCAACATTCCTATTTTTATCAGGTCTAGTTACATTAAAGGCTTTACGAACCTCCTCAGTAATTGCATCACGAAATTGCTGTCTCGTCATACTAAGCACCTCTGTGCTTTCATCAACATTTCTTTCTGAGGTTCCACCTTGCATTCTTTCACTTTCCCTTTCAGCCATAACCTATTAAAACGAGATCAGGATTATTTGGTACTCGCATGTAAGTATATAACCAGAATACTATAAGTAAAGTAAATTATTAATAATGTTGGCCAAGTACTATGAATTGTTTACTTTACTTTTACTATTCTCGTTATTCCTTCTCATGTTCATCCCATCACCTTTTTCTTGTTTTAATAAACTATTCTATCTAGCTATCCCTGCTGGCATATCTATTTTCTAGTTAAAGTCTAGTTATTAAGACACTAGATCCCTTTAACTACTACTCTGATACCAACCTGTGACGCCCTAAACCCGGGAGGATACCGGAGGCGCGTTGCATAGTTGGATTAATATTTTAAACACAAATCAGAGCTTTTTATCTACAGCGGAAGACTAAACATCATTAAATATTAACCCAACTTTTTAAAACATTTTTACATATGTCGACTTTTACATAAACATCCATTTTACAATATTACACATAACTCCTATCCTATGCCAGCAATCGCCTTGGGATAGCATCCTGATCCAACTCAAGCTTGTTTTCCTCTATTACTAGAGGATCCTTCCTTACCTTGCACACACACAACACACTCAAAACATCAGATAACTGGTGAGTTTTGAATTTTCATTAAAACATTTATAGCACCTTATCGCATACCAAAATCATATTTATATTGGCAATGTAATAAAATCAACTTTATCATTACTTTGTCCCAACGGACTCGTCCCAACAGACGTCAGTTCCCCACATCTAGAAACTGTCAGTTTCCCACATCTAGAAACTATAAGTATTATCTCTCATCCAGTATGACAGGATCTCAGCCTCTAGTTTGATCAATTAGGTTGTATTCGCAGCGGATTTAGCACGAGAATTAGCAATTACAGTAAGAACACATATGATTTTGCATGTAACAGTACACATATAGAGAGAGAACAATTCTGCCAAAAAGGTATTTTCTATTACTCACACGTTTCGGCACAGTTACAATTAGGTCATCTTCCTTTTATAGGAAGAATGACGTAGGCTGATGTCACTTGATAGTGACATCAAACCGTTATTAACAAACTACTGATAGAACACCTAAATTACTGAAGATGTCAAACAGCTGATATCTTCTTACAAAATAGCTAAGTGTTCTGCTTATTACAAGTACTGAAGAAACAAGAAACTACTGAAAGTTACAACGACTGAAGAACAGACTCTTCAGTCGTTTACAACTACTGAACTATAACAACTGAAGAACAAACTCTTCAGCTGTTGTACAAACTACTGAAAAGGAAAAATACAAACTACTGAAAGAGAAAAACCATCATAACATCTGAAGAAGACTTCTTCAGCTGTTATGACAAACTCTGAAGCTTCAGCACTTGGTCTTCAGACTTTAGGCTTCAGATGTTTCATCAGCTGATGACTTCAGTAGTTGTCATCAGCTGATGTCTTCAGTCTTTGTCTTCAGACTTTGTGCATCAGTCGTTGATCTTCTGTTCTTCAGTTCTTCAGTTGTTGATCTTCAGCACTTGTGTCATCAGTACTTGAAGTCTTCAGTACTTGTATTCTTAAGTACTTCAGACTTTAGTATTTGTGTTCAGTACTTGGGATCTTCAGCTGTTGTTCTTCAGATCTTTGATCTTCAGCTGTTAAGTTTTCAGTCTTTGTCAAACTGCTGATGAAGCCTTTAGCAATTGTTGTGATGTCATGTGGGACTTAGAGGTTTTCCTGATCTTGGCTCATTGGTTCTTTTGGTCCAACAAACTCCCCCTGAACCAATGCAGCCAAAACCTCTAATCAATTTATTGTCCCACTTATTGTTGGTAGAAATGTTGGTCTATTTCCTTCTGGATCAGATCAGAAGTTGACCCAAATAAGCACTGGCCTGGGAAGAGGTCTCTGAGATTTGATTGGCATAGTATGGATAGGAGCCCTGTCTTGGGGAACTGGACACAGGGCTGTTGTCCCATCCATGAGACCTACTCCCCATGTATGAGCCTGTAGGATTCTCGGGTGTAGGCTCTGAGGAATGTAATTTGTTCTTCCATAGATAGGTCCTCAGCCTCACCTTCAAATAATCCTCCATGGCCATACAGCTCCGAGACAAACTTGGCCTGTTTGCCATTCTTGAGCTCAACTGTTGTAATTTGTCTATAGGCGAATTCATCAGGATGTTTGCCTTCTAGTAACAAATTGACCTCATCCTTCCTAAAGTTCTCAAGCCTCTTATAGACTAACCCTTTCTTGATCACCCTATTCTCCAACATCTTTTGGGGTGGCTGGTTAGTTTGATAGGCTGTCTTGAACTCTTCTACTATCTCCCAGGGTGAAATTACAAGGACCACGGTGATCATTTCATCTACAATCCGTTTTACCTGGCCTTTGTATCTCACTGGTATATCTATCTTTTTAATCCGGTGAGCCACCCTGGGATCAAGCGAAGCCATCACCTTGTCCTTTTTATATTGAAATGTGCTGGCAAGGGTGAAGAGTCTCAGAGCTTCCTTCTTCATACTTATGATAGATGAAGAAGCAGCATAGGCTTGATCTATGGATTTCAGCATTTCAGCATCATGAAGCTTCTGCTGCTCTTTTTCTTCTATCTTAACCCTCACAGCTTCCATCCGTGAGGTGGGAGTGATGGGTTTAGGTATGGCTCGCGGCAAAGATATGACTGCAGAAAGAGGCAGCCTATCTTCCTCATCCTCCTCTTCTTCTTCTTGTAGCCTCAACACCCTTCTCTTCTTCTGCAAGGGTGTATCATCGGCAATGGGTTTTGATAGTGATGGGGTTGGTTTTGTGGGTTGTGGTTGGGTAGGTGTTGGTGTGGAAGATTGGGCAGGCTTTGCTAGTAATCTAGAAATAAGGGAAGGTTTAGTCTGTTTGACTAGCAAAGTCCTGTTCCCAGCACCGGCTTCTGACAGGGCTTCTGCGACCAGTCCCTTGGTAAATTCACCAGCCGAACAGATCTTGGTGGCTATAGCCAAGATTCTATCCCTGGTCCAAGCCCTCACATCTAGGACTGGTCTCCCCAGGTACTTCGAAATAAACCTAGTAATAGCATCGAGTCTCTTTCTCTCCTCTTGGCTATAACTGGTCCATCGGTATTCTATCTCCTTTATCTCCAACTTTCTAATTTCCTGATCTAGCATGGCAGTGTCTGTGTCAAAGCCTTGCCTGAACAGCTGATCAATGATAGAGTCCATTGATCGGTTATGCTCAGCATCAGCCTCCTTGACCAGGACTGCTAGATCAGTCTCCTTCACCACCTTCTCTCCTTTTTCTTTTTTGTAAGTGACACTGAAATCTTTTTGGATTTCAGCCACTTTGATCTGTTCAGCTCTCTCCTCCCTCTCCTTCTCCTTCCCCTTCACCCTCTCAGTCTCCTCAACCACATCCCTCTCGTTTTCCACCTCTTCCACCACTTCTTTCTCTTCCTCTACCCTCTTCCTATTTGCTTTCACTAATGTCTCCCCCTTTTTGCGTGCATTGGTTAGGGTTTGACTATCAGAAAGTGCTTTAGCTACAGCAACCTCCACCAAGGGTTGTATTTGTGAGGGAAGCCTCTCATCAAGGGTTTTCATCACAATGTCTGTGATTATTGGTGTGATGAGAGGCAGGGATTTTTGGAAGATAGCAACTAATTGCTCAGGAGGGTTCTGTTCCTGAGAACTAATGCCAGAAGCAGAGGTAGGTGGCTGAGTTTGTGGGAGTGGCTGAGTATATGTGAGACCTTCAGGGGAAGGTGCCATCTGTGGGTTTATGGTGGCAGATGGACTTGCTTCTTGAGACATTTTGGCAAGCAGCTCTTTGAGTCTGCTTACCGCATCCTCAAAAAGTGTATTTTGAGCAACTACGTCGTAGAAGAAGCTCAGGTCATCATCAGTTTGCACTGAATCACCTGACCTCCTGTCTGTGTCAGGATGTACATGCACTGAGTATGGCTCAGTAGTTGCATGTGCCCCTTTGTCTTGGTTCTGGGGACTTCCAGCCTCCGGATTGGATCCATCATCGGCAGTTGCCTCTGGTGAGGTCTTATTGATGGTACCAGCTTCTTCCTGCTCATATGTTGATGCAGGAGAAGTGGCAGCCTCACCAGATTATCTTATCTCCCTAGCCATACTGGAGATGAGACATGTGATTCTCGGTGTTGTGGGCTCCCACTAACACTTGTTTCCACCCTCTCTTCGGTTGGAGATACCCCAGTTTTGATTGGTTTCTGGGGAGAGAGTGGAGTGTTCAGATGGGTCAACACTTTGGTAATTATAAGAGTAGGGCTTTGAGGGGCGGTTTCAGTAGGAGATGGGCTAGAAGCAGATTGCACATGGGGAGGAATGTGCTCGTCAATGGCAACCTCCTAAATTGAGAAAGTTTCCAGATGTGTGACAGCCCCTAAAATGGTTGCATCAGGCTCCTGTAAGGAGGAAACCTGTGCGGTTGTGGTAGGTGGAGTCGTGGTGACTGCTGGGAGAATCTGGCCAGCAGTCACTTCCTGCGTTTATGTTGCAGGGGCATCCTCAGGGGACTCATCTCCCTGAGTAGCCTTTGTGGGTTTCTTTGTGGGTTTCTTTGTGGGTTTGGGCTTGGTAGGGACTTTAGACTTGGAGGTGGAGGCTGTGGGTTCCAGCTGCGTGGGTTTGCGCAGCTTGGCAGCCTTTTTGAGTGTCTGGTCGGTGCTGTGCCTGGAGTATACCTCAGCTAATACAGCCATGGCAGGGACTCCAGTGACAACTAGTCCCTCAGCATTAAGCTGGCTCTCTATTATGGCCATAAGGAACCGTGGATATAAAATCCAACGGTTTGCAAATGGTTTTGAGGCTTGATTTCCAAAAATATTATTTCAGTAAAATTTAATGGCTATTTCTCAAAGATAGAGTACAATACCTGTTGCCACCTTGTGGACATCTGGTCCCATGAGGATGTCTTCGGGGCCAGACAAACATTCAACATGTGGAAGATAAGTCGTTGTGGATCAGGGAAATGTTTCTTCAGCAAGGTAGAGGCAGAGAGGTCACCCTGATAATCATGAGCAGCGAAAGAGAGATCAAGGGTGCCTTTGGGGTAGGCAGTTGGGAAGGTGGCATCCTCCAGCTTTAGGGTTTGTCGGATGATAGCTGGAGTGATGACCACGGATTTATTGTTCACGGACGACCGGAGAGAGATCTCGCTGTCGTTCTCTCCAGATTGAACGGTAACATTCGTCCAGAACTCTGATAGGGAATCGGCATGAATGATTGCATTTAATAGGAAGGCCGTTTGGTATGGTGATTCGGTCATCAGATCAATGACATTGTGAAATTTTGACCAGAAAGGCCATTTAGTAAGGTATGCGACACAGTTGTGTCGGGGCTTGAGTTGCATGGTCGCCATTAATGGTGTATGGGAAGCTTCAGAGGTTTTTGAAAGTTAGGTCAAATGAGAATGAAAAGCTCTGAAGGTTTGGTTGGGTATTTATAGGCTAAAAGAAAACTACTGAAGGGTTTGGTGTTAGTCATTAGTTGTTGAAACTACTGATGACATGGTTTTAACCTTCAGAAGTTGTAACATCTGAGGAATTGGTGTTAGTCTTCAGTAGTTGTAAACTACTGACATCAGTAGTTATAAACTACTAAAGACATGGTTTTGCTTCAGTTGTTGTAAACAACTGAGGACTTGGTGTTAGTCATCAGTAGTTGTGAAACTACTGAAGACATGGTTTTGTCCTTCAGTTGTTTGGGTATGAAACAGCAGATGTAGGTATCAGCTGAAGAGTAAAGTTACTCATCAGCTGTTTCCGTCAATTCAGTTGTTTCATTCTGACCTCCACATTTACTCATCAGCTCTTTGACTGACCTTCAGATGTTTCATTGGCCCTTCAGCTCTTGTGAATATTTATGCCTTCAGCTCTTATGATTAGATGTTCATAAGTGCTGATGAAATAATTATTCTTCATAGCTGGTGAACAAATTTTGTCTTCAGTACTTATGTGTAAGATTGGACATCAGTACTTGTGAAAAAAATTTGTTCTTCAGTACTTATTTGTTTGAAAATTGTACATCAGTAGTTATAACCACATCAGTAGTTGTAACTACATCAGCTGTTTTCAACAAATAATGTACTTCAGTACTTTGAATCATTTTAGTCTGCAGTAGTTGTGAAAATGCTGAAGACTAAATTATTCATCAGTACTTATATTTGACCTTTACATACTAATGCTCATCAGTACTTGTGAACTGAGAGCATCAGTATTAGTCAAATTATTCTAGCTGCAGCATACCAAGCCTTAGTACCAAATTTTGGAATGTGGTACTATCTAAAGGCTTAGTAAAGATGTCTGCAAGCTCATCAGCACTAGGCACAAACTTTGGATCAATCAGACCTTTTTCATAGCAGTCTCTTATAAAATGATGCCTGATCTCTATATGTTTGGTCCTAGAGTGCTGGACTGGATTTTTAACAATACAAAGAGCTGAAGCACTATCCATTAGTAATGGAGTCTTAGTCTCAGTAATGCCATAATCCAAGAGTTGGTTCTGAAGCCAGAGTACCTGGGAAGTACAACTTGCAGCAGCAATGTACTCAGCTTCAGCTGTGGATGTAGCAATTGATGTTTGTTTCTTACTCTGCCAAGAAACTAAACAATTGCCTAGGAATTGGCAACCACCAGAAGTGGATTTTCTGGTGACTTTGCATCCTACATAGTCACTATCAAAGAAAGCAACTAATTTACAAGAATGCCCAGTTGAATACCAAAGACCTAGTGATTGGGTACCCTGCAGATATCTAAAGATCCTTTTGACTGCAATCAAATGGGATTCTTTAGGTGCAGCCTGAAATCTAGCACAGGCACATGTTGCAAACATGATGTCTGGTCTAGAAGCTGTAAGGTACATTAAGGACCCAATCATACATCTGTAAAGGGTTTCATCAACCACTTTACCTTTCTGATCCACATCCAGTTGTGTGATGCTGCTCATGGGAGTAGAACAGGACTTACAGTTTTGTAAATCAAACTTATTCAACAACTCTTTGGTGTATTTGGACTGATGAATAAAGATACCATCAGCCCTTTTTGATTTGCAACCCTAGAAAGAACTGTAATTCTCCCATAGCACTCATTTCAAACTTTTGCTTCATGAGCTTTGTGAATTCATCACACAACTGTGGATCAGAGCATGCAAAAATTATGTCATCTACATAAATTTGAACAAGGAGCTTATGCTGTCCCAAAGTCTTGATGAATAAGGTTTTATCAACGGTGCCTCTAGTGAACTTATTTTCTAGAAGAAAAGTTGAGAGTGTCTCATACCAGGCTCTAGGAGCTTGCTTCAGCCCATAAAGAGCCTTATCCAGCTTATACACCCAATCAGGATGTGTATTGTCCTCAAAGCCTGGTGGTTGACACACATAAACTTCCTCCTTTATTTTACCATATAAGAAGGCACTTTTGACATCCATTTGATAAACCTTAAGACTATGAAAGGCAGCATAAGCTAAGAACAATCTAATTGCCTCCAGTCTGGCTACAGGGGCAAAGGTTTCATCATAATTGATGCCTTCCTCTTGTGCAAACCCCTGGACAACCAGCCTGGCCTTGTTCTTAACTATTTGGCCCTTTTCATCTGTTTTGTTCCTAAATACCCATTTAGTGCCTATTGCACACTTACCTTGTGGTAAAGGAACAAGCTCCCACACTTGCTGTTTCTTGAACTGAAGAAGCTCAAGCTGCATTGCTTCAACCCATCCATTATCTCTGAGTGCAACATGGTAGTTCTTAGGCTCTTGCTGACTGATGAAGAGAGCATAGAAGCAGAAGTTGGACAATTGACTCCTGGTTGAGACTCCAGTATTGATATCACCAATGATTTGAGACATTGGGTGATTCTTCAGCTCATTATAAACTATAAGATCAGTGCAAGTGTTTGTAGAACCTTCAGCAGCAACAGATGGTGATTGAGATTCTTGAAACCATGTAGGAGATGGCAGCTCAAATGAAGTAGAGCAAGCAGAAATCTCATCAGCATTTGTTGTGGATGGAACTGCTGAAGCTACAGGAGCATCAGGTTTAGTGAACTCAGACAGGTTGTCGCTAAACCTGAAAAGGTGAGTACTGGCTACATCATCATCAGTACCACCAGGTGGAGAACTGTTGACAGGCACAACAGCTGGAGGTTGATAAGGAACATATTGTAGCATGTCCAGATCAAACAACTCCACAGGGTTTTGTGGAATCTTGTCCTTTGGAGATTCATTGAACTTGACATGCAGAGTTTCTTCAACCATCTTTGTCCTACAGTTGAAAACTCTGTATGCCTTGCAAGTTGATGAATAACCAACAAAATACCCTACATCCACCTTACTAGCAAACTTCTGGAGTGGATTGCTAGTGTTGAGAATGAAACATGGACACCCAAAAGCTCAAAATAAGGAAATCAGAGGGGCCAAATGATGAAGTACTTCATAAGGAGTCTTCATCAACCTCTGATTCACTAATGCTCTATTCTGCACATAGCAAGCTGTGTTGACAGCTTCAGCCCAAAAGGTCAGTGGTAATCTTGAGTCAGCCAGCATTGACCTTGCAGCTTCAATAAGAGTCTTGTTCTTTCTCTCAACCACTCCATTCTGTTCAGGAGTTCTTGAATGCTGAACTGCCTTTTAATTCCCTTTGACAGGTAGAAGTCATCAAGTATGTGATTTCTAAACTCTGTTCCATTGTCACTTCTCACACACTTGACCTGAAGGGAATACTGCTTCTCCACAAATAACACAAAGTTCATTATAGCCTTGGCAGCTTCATCTTTAGAGTGCAAGAAGAAAGTCCATACAAATCTGGAGTAATCATCCACAATTACCAGACAGTATTTCTTCTTTGTCATGCTCATTATTCTGACAGGACCAAAGAGATCCATGTGCAGGAGTTGTAAGCAGGCATTGGACTTTGGTTCTTCTATAGGAGGGAATGAAACTTTATGCTGCTTTCCCTTTAAACAAGCAGTGCAGTTGCCTTCATACTTGAACCCCTTCAAAGGCAACCCTCTTACTAAACCATGGCTTATCAGCTGATTCATGTTCTTAAGATTAACATGCCCCAGCCTTCTATGCCATAGAGTAGACTCTTGAGGAGAGGCCTTGGAGAATAGGCAAGGATGGCCTTTTAGATCTATCTTTTCGGAAAGATCTAAGGTATATACTCTTCCTGTCCTGTTGGCCTTCAGGAGATTATATTCATCCAACACCTTGTCAATCAAATTTAGAACTTTGGATGACAGAATCCGACAGTTCTGGCTTGTGAAAAGGGCAACATGGCCTTTATCACACATTTGACTGACACTCAAGAGATTGTACTTGAGATTCTCTACATGGTTAACATCATCAAACCTTATTTTCCCATTGGAGACAAAGCCTTTTCCGATGATGTAACCCTTTGCATCATTGCCAAAGGAGACAATTCCCTTCTTTCCTTGAGAGTAGTCATTAAGAAGGGAACTGCTTCCTGTCATATGCATGGATCCTCCACTGTCTACATACCAGATGCTTCTTTGGCATGTTGAAGAACCCTGCAATCATAACAACAAGTTAGTTAGTTTTAGAGACCCAAACCTTTTGGTTTTAGGTCTGTTCTCAACAACAGGTGCAACACTAACAGGTGTGTTATGTGTGACAGCCTGAGGTGAAGGAGATGGTGTAGAAGAGGAACCCTTTGGCTTGGATTTCCTTTTCTGTGGTTTCAACATAGGAGCATCTAATTGGTTGACTCTTCCCATTAAATGCTGAACCATCGTCACAAGTTGTGTGTGACTTTGTGATAAAGCTTTCAGCTCTTCAGACACATTGGGGCTTGCTGATAATGAATTCCTGTGTTGCACCATCTTTTTTAGCAACCTCAGCTATTGCCTGAGTAACCCCTACCTTCTTTTTGGATTTGCTTTTGGGCTTAGGGGTTTCAGGCTTTGATGTTGCTAGTACAAACTTGGTCTCAAACTCATTTTTCGTTGTATTCATGTGCTCTTTAATTTTCTCCTTTTGTTTGAGTTTGGAACCTCTTTTGTACCAGCAATCATCGGTAAGATGATTGAACAACAAGCCACATATCTCACATGGCTTCTTCTTCATCTTATGTTGATCATCTATTGAAGAGGATGAAACTGCTGAAAACTTGTTCTTCAGCTGTTTGCTGTCAGTACTTGCAGTTTTCTTCCTGACATTCTCTTCAGTAGTCTTTAAACCCTTTCTACTGGCAGTTTTCTTCTCTTCAGTACTGGCAGTAGTTGGGGTTTGACCTTCAGGTGTTATCACTTGCTCTCCAGTACTTTCAGTACTTCTAGAGACAACACCTGAGTTGATCAACTTGTTGATCATGTGACAGTCAGCATTTGAACCATCAGCTGTTGTAGCATCAGCTGATTGGTTTTAGGAGGAAATGCTGACCTCTACCTCTGATGATGCTGTATCAGATAGTAAGTCACATGATGAGAAGGATTGGTTATTGCTCTCTCCATCAGATTCAACTTCTGCTCTTGAAGTGAAATCTGTAGGAGGAGCAGTGTGATTATAACCAATGCCAAACTTCATATTAGAAGCTGATTGCTTACTAAGAAGCATTTCAAAACCCTTGCAGGATTGCACCCATCGATCGCACTCTACTTGGGTGGTTGCAAGAGTTTCCTTGAGGTCTCTGTACTTCTCTAGAAGTACATCTTCCCTAGCCTTATCATCTTTTATTTGGCATTTAAGCTTATAAATCTCATCATTTTTATCATTAAGTGCAGCCTCAAATTCAGCTTTCTTTTTGGAAATGGTTTGCTCTAGCTTAAGGTTTTTATCAATTAAAGCCACATTTGCTTCTCTAATAGAAGCAAATGCTGCTATGCATGAATCAGAACAAAGCTTGGCTTTAGCCTCAGAGGATACCTGTGATGAAGCATTGGATGATGACCCATCAGCAGACTCAAAGGCCATTAGAGCAAGATTCCCAAATGAATGATCACCACCATGTTGACCAGCACCTTGGAATAGTTGTTTCTGACCAGATAGATCATCTGTTAGAATACTCCAGTCAAAAACTCCTGGGGTGAAGAAGCTGTGTTGTTGAGGTTGGGTTTGATGATAAGATTGGAAAGGTTGAGGCTCAGGGAGAGCATGTGGTGGCTGAGCAGAAGGTCCTTGAGCTTGACTGGGCTGAGGCACATAGTAGCAGGGGTATGGGTATGGCATATGACCGTGAGGCACAAAGTAAGCAGGTGATGGCTATGCTGATGATGGATAACCCTGAGAACTGGAATGTTGCCCTTTGTTCTGTGAGCTATTACTAGGAAAAGTCACAAAGGGTGCAGAGGTGTTAGATCCAGATGATCTACACTCTCTAGTAAAGTGTCCAAGCCTGTGGCACTTGTGACACCTCAGCTTGCTCTTGTCAAAACCAACCTTGGTTTTGCCTGAGAGACAAGGAAATTTCCTGCCAGTTCTCTTGTAGAACTTTTGAGATCGAATATTTATCATAGCCATCTGACTCAAAATATCCATCTCTTCCAGATCATCATCTGGAATGCCCTTCAAGTCCTCCATCAGGAAACACAGGTTATCACTGCTACCCCCTAAACCACTATCAACACCAACAAAAGCATGTTCAGAGTTGGTAGAGAAATCAATATGCTCATCATAGGCACTCTCTGATGCAGCATATTCCGACTCCTGACCTATCAAGGCAGCATTGCCAGTGACAAAGTCATCAGTAAGCTTACCAAAGGTGGACAACTTCCTCTTTTGCTCTATCTCTCTCTCAAATGTGAGCAGTTTCCCATGAAGTTGGGTGAGAGATAGAGTATCCAGATTTGCACTGGAGCGTAGGACAATGGTATAAGTGTCCCATCTCTCAGGCAGTGATCTGAGGAATCTGTTGTTCATCTGGCTATTAGAGTACTCTTGTTTGACCATCTTCAACTCAGAGATCAAACATGAGAACCGTTCAGACTGTTGAGTCAGAGTCTCATCCTTCCTATGAGAGAATGTCTCATATTGTTAGGCGAGGATTTCCCTTGTGTTTGCTAAAACCTCATCGGTTCCTCCGAATTGTTCCTTCAGAGCAACCCAGAGATCATGAGCAGTCTCATGATGCATCAGACCAGCATAGATTTCATTCGGCAGTGCCATGGCCAGAACTCCATGGGCTTTTGCATCAATCTCGAACAGCTTGAGATCTTCGTCCGAGTATTGATCGGGTTTCTTCGCAACACTCTCATTAGACTCAGGGACACTCACCATCGGCTTTATGGTCCATGCACCACCTATTTCCAACAACCAGCGCTGTTGATCAATAGATGATGGAGCATACGCCTTTGCCAGATGTTATACTCATTCCTCACAAGCATCGGAGGCTTGGTAGAGGAACCAGTATTGTGAGGATCGTTCGTTGGTGTCGCCATCTCAGATTTCAGTCAAAATCAAGTTAAACAAAACAAATGTAGCTCAAAACCACGAGAACCTCAAGTTTAATAGCCAGAATCAGCAGAGTCGCAATCTCTATAACTAATTCTTGCAAATTGCTAATTCGATCAAACGTAGAGATCAAAAGAGCAGTTTCAATGATCAATAGTGAAATCGATCATTGATTAACCGCTCTGATACTATTTGACAGGATCTCAGCCTCTAGTTTGATCAATTAGGTTGTATTCGCAGCGGATTTAGCACAAGAATTAGCAATTACAGCAAGAACACATATGATTTTGCATGTAACAGTACACATATAGAGAGGGAGAACAATTCTGCCAAAAAGGTATTTTCTATTACTCACATGTTTCGGCACAGTTACAATTAGGTCATCTTCCTTTTATAGGAAGAATGACGTAGGTTGATGTCACTTGATAGTGACATCAAACCGTTATTAACAAACTACTGATAGAACACCTAAACTACTGAAGATGTCAAACATCTGACATCTTCTTACAAAATAGCTAAGTGTTCTACTTATTACAAGTACTGAAGAAACAAGAAACTACTCAAAGTTACAACGACTGAAGAACAGACTCTTTAGTCGTTTACAACTACTGAACTATAACAACTAAAGAACAAACTCTTCAGCTGTTGTACAAACTACTGAAAAGGAAAAATACAAACTACTGAAAGAGAAAAACCATCACAACATCTGAAGAAGACTTCTTCAGCTGTTGTGACAAACTCTGAAGCTTCAGTACTTGGTCTTCAGACTTTGGGATTCAGATGTTTCATCAGCTGATGACTTCAGTAGTTGTCATCAGCTGATGTCTTCAGCCTTTGTCTTCAAACTTTGTGCATCAGTTGTTGATCTTCAGTTCTTCAGCTGTTGATCTTCAGCACTTGAGTCATCAGTACTTGAAGTCTTCAGTACTTGTATTCTTCAGTACTTCAGACTTCAATACTTGTGTTCAGTACTTGGGATCTTCAGCTGTTGTTCTTCAGATCTTTGATCTTCAGCTGTTGAGTCTTCAGTCTTTGTCAAACTGCTGATGAAGCCTTCAGCAGTTGTTGTGATGTCATGTGGGACTTAAAGGTTTTCCTGATCTTAGCTCATTAGTTCTTTTGGTCCAACACAGTAGGATGCCAATTTAATCATCTAGGGTTGTCACCACAAGATGTTCACAAAGCTGAGTGATCCTCATCACTCCTTTCTCACTGTACAGTCTACACACATAGGCATCTTACCCTAACTGGCCTGTTGATATTTACATCACATTATCACATTAAAACATTTCTTTTACTTATTGCCAATATCATCCCATTATTTGCACACCACACATTCTTTCTTTTAGCACCGGTTTTAACACATTTTCATTTATCGTTAACCCCCATTTGACCCATTGGAATCATCACCATCACGTAATGATTAACAATGTTCAAATGACCATTCTTTAAACCCTATCTGACCCATTGGAATCATTACCATCACGTAATTATTAACAATGTTCAGATTTCCATTCATTGTCCCGACCATTTATCATCCCAACTTTACCCTAACAGCCACACGAGCTGTTAGTAACGTATACGCATCATTATCACAATGCTGGTGCTAAAACATTCAAATTATTCATCATTGTATGTATGCTAGCCCGTATGTTTAAAACCACACATTCAAAAAGGGCTTAAAACTCTCCTTATCAACTTCCTCACGACAATCTACACAATCCATGTACACGAGGTAACTAGTCCTTCCTCTAATCAAGGTATATCTAAAGCAATAAACCTTGATTAAGTAAACTATCCTCAAACAGGACCCTTATGCGAATGAACACTTATGCGAATGAGCACTCATGCGACTGGACCTGTGCGGATGAACATCAATGCGACTGGACCTTCAGTCGTACGGCTGACCATTCATTCGCATGATTGAGTCCTCATTCGTGCATAGTGATCACTCGTCTTCATTCGGTCTTCTAACCAGGCGACTGGGTTCTCAGTCGGACGACTGAACCTCTATTTGCACTCAGTCGCACGACTAGACTCTCATTCGCACGACTGAGGCATGCGACTGAGCCCATTCGTCTGAAACGGATCAGTAGGTGTGTTCTTGACATTTTTGATCCAATTTACTCAAAATTTGAGTTTTAACCATCCAAATCATGTCATATTCAAAATAGATCATATACATATCGTTTACAATGGTTTTGGATCATTATTTTATCAAAACTTCACAAAAACTCGGATCCGAATTCCTGGATTTTAACTTAGAAAAGAACAAGACCAATTTAATTATTTAAACATGTTATTGTATCAAATTCAACCATATACACAGCTTATAACATCTCCGGATTAATCCGTGATATGAAAAACTTACCAAAACGGAGTTGTCTTAGTCAATTTCGTGAAAACAGGGGTGTTTGGGTGTAAAGGGAACAAGCTAATGGAAATAATGCAGATAGGAGTCTGCTTTTGAACCCTCTGCACCGCCTTACTTATCCACACATACATCTTAACCGCCTCACCTCCAGTCGCACTACTGAAGCCCATACGCCTACCATTCGTGCGATTGAGTCTCATTCGCACGTAAGGGGTACGACTGAAGTTCATTCTCATGCAAGTCATGCGACTGAACACCAATCTTAACAAAAAAACTCAACTTAATTAATTAAACATAACTATAATACAATTACAAGTCCGATTTAGAAACCGGATGTTACATAATGTTGCTGACGATGGCACAAGGGGAGGCTACTCGGCAGGACAAGACTGACATCCATTTACGCATAATAATATTGTTGTTTTGTAATACAAATGAATGAGGATTTTGTGATTTAACAATGTTGTATTGCTTAACAACAGCATTTAACAATGAAATGATTGGTTTTTGATATCTTATTTCCGCTACCTATTTTTATGAATTATATATTATATATGTAATGATGCGATGACTGTCCAACTGTGAGGTGCCCGGGAATAGGGCTTTACATTAGATCATATTGATGTTACTTTAGAAGAATTGAATTTTCAAGTGCACATGTAATTTATTTTTGATGTGATGATGGATTATGCTTGGTTAATGCTAATATTTAGGGCTACAAGTTATAATGATGATACTTGATCAATATGGTATGGTTGGATTTTTTTGCTAGTATAAGTCATGTTTGGAATGTTTGGAATGTAATGGTGAACATGATACACATATGCGGATTTGAGGCGCCTACTTATTAGGATTAGTAGGATTTAGGGTGTCAAGTAGAAAGTTACTTCATATGGAATGTAGTGAGTGGTTAAAAACACTATGTGTGATTAGGTTTGGCATGATAGTAACCTAAGTAGAGGAAAGTCGGGGGTCTGGGTATGTTTGTTTGTTTGTTTGTTTATGATAGTAACCTAAGTAGTTATCACTTGTGATATATATTATAAGTGATTGGGTAATTGTTTATTAAAATGTACATGTTGGGTATTTGTATGGGTTAGTATGTGTTGTATGATAAGTTATGCTAGTATAATAATCCCATTAGAGTTTAGGATTCACTATGTGCAATATGTCAATGATTTGAGTTAAACACATGAATACAAGGTTTGTCTTGCATAAAAAAATATGTTTTCATCTAATATGTCACCAACATGTCTAATAGGTCAGTTAGTCAATGGGTAAATATTTTCAAAAAAGCCCAAATCAATGGGATTGTTGAATGCTTAGGGTTTGTTAAACCATCATGTCTTGCACGTACTTATGTATTCACATATTCTAGGTAACCTATGACAGGTTGTCTTTCCATTCTGTGTTTTGGTTGCTTTATATTCTTGGCAAATGCTTAAGGTGAGTTCACTGTCCCTCTTTTAAATAATCCTTTAGGGAAGAAATCATACTTATAAAGGTTTTATTTTATAAGTTGTGTATGTCATGTATCTAGTGTAGTTACCATTAGAAGTCATTACTCTTTCGATTCCTTAACTAAGGAAACTAGAAGGAAATATTGGGTAGTACTGTTGGTTATGATAAGCCCCACCCGTATGACTAGAGGTCAAGTGGGTGCAACATTGTCCTAAACACCTAACATATTGTCATAACTCAGTAAATCGTGATGGAAGGTAAACAAATGAATACAATCAGCTTCAATTGTAAAAAACACTATTTAAACCATGGTTTATACAATACTTATGTTGTTATAACTTAACTGTTTTTTACATTCAAACTCTTGAACTCACCAACCTTGTGTTAACACATTAGTATGTCTTTCTTAGGTCGCTAGCTTGCAAGTGCATTTAGGAGCACAACGCGGGTCTTTCATCATGCAAACAATTTTATAACATTAAACTATGCATTACATTTAAACCATGGTTTATTGTCATTTTGCACATTTACTTTCAACGTTATGGTTTGAATTATTAAACTTACGCTTTCGCAATTATGTAAATTTATAAACTCTTAGGTTTATTTGAAAATTCATTTAGAAGTCGTTCAGAGTAACTAATGACTTGAATCCTATTTGTTCACACTCCTCGTGGTAAAACTCCGCACATGGATTTTATGCTTTCGTAAGTTAGTGTATGTTTGACTCGTCTAGTCTTGGACTTTTCTTGCCACTTTTGGAACCCGAACAACTTTTCTTTCAAAGGTTACATGAAAGACCATGACAAGCAACAACAATCATCAAAAAAAACGTTTTGGAAGGTACACCATCTGAAGAATACATGGCTAACCAAAACGAGGATATGAAGATGACATATTGTGCCACGTCGTTAATAGATGGTTATGAGTCCAGTGTCGTCCAACCAGCAATAGCGGCCAACAATTTCGAGATTAAGTCTAGCATTATCTAACTTGTTGAAAACTCTATTTATTTCCACGGATTGCAAGACGAAGACCCTAATGCTCATATCTCTTGATTTCTTTGTTTCTGTGCAACTTTTGTAATTAGTAACTGTTCAGATGATGCAATTAGGTTAAGACCTTTTCCATTTTCACTTTGAGGTAGAGCCATTGACTAGCTTAATTCACTTCCGCCACCATATTGGCAGAAATGGCTAAATAATTCCTTTTAAATACTTTCCACCTGATCGTACTATCAAATTGAGAAGCTACGTTACTAGTTTCCGCCAAGATGATGATGAATCATTACACGTAGTATGGGAGAGATACAAAGGTATCCTTCAAAGACCACTTTGTTTTTGTTGGTGTTGCCGCTAGCTGATTTACCCTGATGAGTGACCATGAGTATTTCTTTAGAATTTGTTGTTGTTGTTTCTAGGAGCATTGCATTCACTTGAGAAATGTTAATTGACACCATAGTTATAGCATTTAACTTAGTTCTTGTCATACCCCAAGCTCTCATTAAAGGTATGCTTCTTGCCTTTTCTAAAGAATTTCTTTGCACGCATGGCTATCATGACCATTTACCATGGAAGATTTCTTCCATATCATTTGGATCCATCTCTTCCAAATATTCTTGAATCAAGTTAGCATAGTCTTCAACCAAGGTAAACTTCAAAGCTTGATATAAATGCATTGTAAGTGGCCTTCTGCTCTTCATTAAGATAACTAGATGAACCTCGTGATGATTGAGACTGGGCTTGATGTGATGAAGAAGCCATGTTTGAATTCATCAAATAAGGAGATGAGAAAAATGTTAACATTATTGGTGCTTTTAGAGGTGACATGAAGTATTTTCTCAGTAATAAAAGCATGCTTAACAATATGTGTTTCAGTAGAAAACTTGTAAGCTATAATAACTTGTTGTCCTCTAATATTCTTGATTTTTCATCTAACTCCAACGCTTTAATTGTGGCACTCATAGTTTCAAGGCTGGTACTATTAAGATCTAAAGTGTTCATGATCATTGTGACACTATATATCTAACTTTCAGGTTAAGAGTGTAGCATGTTTTTGTTTGGGTCTTCCTTCATACAAGTAACACCTATAATTTCTAGATTTTTTATCAACTAAAAAAACATGAGAAGTAACTTTGAAATAGATTCACCTTTGACATGATGAAACATTTCATATTGATTCACAAGTTTATCTTTGTTTATCGTTGTCACCCTATTGCTTCCTTCACACATAATGTGCAATGCATCCTAAATACCTTTGGTTGCGCTATACTTTTCAAGTCTTTTCAGCATATCCTTCATATCTATTTTTATCTTCTTAAAATCCTCTTCTTCAAGATTCAATGACAGATCTTCAACTGGAATCTACACATTCTTGTATTGATTAGCATCAAGGGCAATAGAAATGTATAGACCCTTACAGATTGAAGTCCAATAATAAGGATCAACAAAGTTGATGTACTTCATGAACCGATCTTCCATTATTTAAATTTAGTGTTGGACCCTAAAAATATCATACATGCCAATTCTAGTGGTGAATGAAAATTTGCTCTTGTTGGAAAATTTGGTGAATGAAAATTTGCTCTTGTTGGAAAATTTGACAAGTGTTGAAAATAAATACGAACAGGAAAGAAGTTTATGCGGATGAAAAAAGGCTAAGTATTTAATCAGCCGCATTAGTCTTATACGGGTGAGTTAGATGAGCATTTGCCTACTCGCATAGACTAATGTGGGTGACACAAAAAATAAATACTTGTGTTCAAACAAAAGAAATTCAGCTAAGTATTACACATATTTGTTAATACAAATGCGATTGAAGAAAACTACAAATGCTTATATAGTTATTTTATACTTTGTACTTGGTTAATTTTAGTTTATATGTCAGTGTAGTTAATTAAATGTACAGGTCACTTTATAAGACTAATAATTGATAAAGTTACTATACCTACAACAAAAAACCCTCTTTGTATTATTGAATCAAATCATCAATATACAAGCAATTATGAGTATTTCTACTATTCTTGATTCTTGATTATTGTATTTCCGCTCCAATTAATCATTGAAATCATTCAATACATTCGATCATGTTGATTCTAACCTAGTCAATTGGTATTAAAGCATTGGCTCTCGCATTCAATTAGAAACTCACTGTTTCTCTGTTTCACCATCAATCTATTGATTGATTTTCATTTCATTGTGTTCTACACAATTGATTTGTAATTAAATCTAAAATACTCATTGATTCAATCAATTAAACTTCAAATTCATCATGAATTGAAGGTACTGTTCGATTGATTGAACATTCATCAAAAGCAAACAAAAGTCATCCAATCAAAGAGTGTTTGTGACAAAAATGGCCGGAGATTAGCAAAGGAATTTAATCGAAGGTTTACATATCCAATTAGAGTGAAAACAATGAATGAAATTTCAGTATTCTAAGAACATAATGGAGTACTGTTCATCTCATTTCACATGAACAATGTTCATCGCATTTGCTACAGTTGTGAACTATTCATCGCATTTTCATTGAAATCTACTATTTATCACATTTATTATTAGAACTGTTCATCACATTTGCTTAAATATACTATTCATCGCATTTGAGATTCATTCAAGTGTTTGGACTACCGTTGTTCAACGCATTTGTATGAATACTATTAACCGCGTTTGTCTCATTCACTATTGATCACATTTGTTACTATAATAGACTACTGCTGGTCGTATTTGTTTTAGAATTTGGACTGATTTTGGACTTTGGGCTGATTAGACAATTTGAACTTAAAATTCATCTTAATATTAATTCGTTAAAGTAAAAATCAATCTAATCATATCAAAACCAAGTTAAAATCAAGAAACATCATGGATACACTAAGTTCAGTTGAACTTGGTCATAATCCCAAGCCACCAATATTATAACAAAAATCTGAATTTAAACAAAGGAAGATAAGATTCAGGAATTATCTAATTTATGTGAATGCGGTTTCTAAAGAAGTCCTTATATTTCAAGTGCTTTGAATGCTGATCAATACAAAAAGTCAAAATTCTAGTTAAAGATCCTTATATGAATCTTGATCCTAAAGATGACAAAATAATCAAGTTTGACATGAAGGCTTACTTCGCTACTCATATAAACATTGAAGATGGATGTGCGGAAAAGGTTGGAGAGATATAGCACAGCCAAAGGAGTGTGGGATGCCCCTAATATTATATGTGATGGGAATAGTGAGGTAACTGAGCTCAACAAAGACAAGCTGGTGAATCAATATGAGACCTTCCATCACATCAAAGGTGAATTAATCTCCAAATAGCTACATAGATTTATGCAATTGGTGAATGATCTATAGATCATGAGTGTCACCTACAAAGAAAATAAACTGCATAAGAAAATGCTTCATTCTCTTCCTAAAAGCTCGAAGCAAAGTTTGACAATACAGAAGAACACACTTGATTTGGAAAGCAACAGCTTCGATACCATGGTTATAAAAATTAAAGCCTTGGAGCTTGATGAGAGGTCAAGAAACCTTGGTGGTCCACAAGTAATAGAGGTGTACAACTTCCCAAGCGAAGCTCATACCATGGAAAATGCATCTGTTACTGAAGAGGATGATTACATGTCAACACAAGAAAGTCCAATATCAACAGCATTTTGTCTCCGCTCAGCATGTTAAGATGAACAAACCGTCATCTTTAACTCCTCAATCTACAAGTCAAACCTATGATCCATATGATCATACCAATGATGAACAAAAAACTACCTACAATGCTTTTGTTTCTAGCTTTGAAGCTTATCTTGGTGGAAGACATACTTTAGCTCCTGTGATCCAAAAGGACCTTGAAGAAATGGATCCTAATGATGTAGAAGAAATGGACCTGGTGGCCATGATTGCATTGAGAGCTAAGAAGTTCTTTAGAAAAAGAAAGAAGCTCACCACTAAATGAGAATACAAAACTAGGTTTCTATAAGACAAAGGTGCAATGCTATAACTGTAGAGTCAATGGTTCTCCAGAGAATGCAATGCACCTAGAAGTAGTAATAACAAATTCTCAAGGACTTCTTATGGTCAATTATCTAATCAAAGC